>APFE031467558.1:0-10459 GCA_000404065.3 Pinus taeda
CTCTTCATTTACTAATGCTGCAATCAAGGCATAAGCCTTGCTGTTCTTATTTTCCCAAATGGTGAATTCCTTGTCTGAGGTAGGCTTTTTTGGTTCTTTGTCTCCTTCTCCAACACAAACTCCTTTCCACAGCTCATTAAAAATGAGAGTGTGTTTAATCTTCCAAGACCACTCAAGATAGTTCTCCTTCCCATTGAGAACCACTCCCACAATTGATATTAATGAGTGCATTTTAAAAATGTACTCTGCTGCCAATATATAAAAAAGATGCACTTCTGTTGGTTAAAAAATGCAGTTTTGGTGATTAAAAAAAAATGTAGTAAGAGGAGGTGATATATGGGGGAGGGGTCAACGATTGAACAAGAGTCGACAATGAAATAGTTAAAGTAGAGATAAAGTTATACCATAATTCCAAGACAATGAAATTATGAAACAATATCGGAACAACGTGCTACCACAATGAACAATGAAACAATTTAATGTATATCGACGTTCTATGTATATGAGACATTGTATATGAAAACAACGTATTTAGGTAACCAGGTGAGTTATGGAAATGGGATCAGGGAAACCAAAGCGGGATATGAGAAATCGGAGAGGTATGTTGAGTTATGACAACGAGATATGAGAAACCGAAGAGGTATGTTGACTTATGACAGCGGGATATGAAGCGATGAACCTGAAGGTTCAATGCAAGATTGCATAGAGGTAGTTTAATACAGTGCAATGGAAGGAGAGAGCATACAGTGAATACACTTGTGGGAGCCGAGGGGACTGTGTACACAGTGATGCGGGAGCATCTGGGCCTAGCCAACAATGTGATGGTGTGCTCACATGTTGTGGCTAACGAGAGTTTGGAGGAAGAATTGGTTATCTAATTTTATTAATTCCAAATTATGTAAGTAGTTAATTGTTGCCAAATTCTGAACAAAATTGGGAATAAGTGGCAAGTTATCCTCCCTGCATGGAGATCAAGCCAAGTAATTTAGTTTGTTAAGATTTGGATAGGATTTGATTTCTAAATGTATAGTCTATCCCTTCAATTGTGGAGGAGATGGTTAGCTAGGATATATGTACTTTCCTTTATTTTCTGAAAGATGGAGAGAGAGGAATGATTTGGGAGAGGAAGTGAGTTAGCAGAGGGCGAGAGAGAAATGAATGTAAATCAGGCCATCAAGGGTTGAGAATAGAACTCTGTTTTAAATTTGATATTCTTTTAATAACAGAAATGATGGTGTGCAATTTAGAGATGTATATGCTTAGTCTGAGTTCAGTTCATGTCACGATTCCATTGATCAACCATCGATCACTAGAAGGATCGATGGCGATCAAATGTTGATTAAGTTGTTATATATGGGTGTCGTGTGCGGTAGAGGAACTGTGTTTTTAATGCAGAAGTCCATCAATAATGAACAAAGTTAAGTTAAAGAGGATCATATGGAGCAATGCATAGTGGCCGTTGGATCTAGATGACCAACGAATGGGATTAAGTCACATAGAATGGAACAGTTGGAATATCGAATCAATAAATATTGTTCATAAGAAGCTGACCTCAGGCCTCAAACAATTGCGATTTACGATCGCCGAATATCGCATCGGAGGAAAACTTTGTATCAGGCCATAGGCCTTAGGAAGTTGCGATAAGTGATCTAATTATAGCCGTCGGATCGGAAAGGGAATCAACGGCGGGGGTTAAATCAAATTTTGCAAAGTTAAAGGGCTGGCAGATGATGGAACGACGATGCTTCGATGGTCGATATGCGATATGGCAATAGGCCGATGGGATCTTTATTGTTGGATCGTGTAGTTTATCAACGACGGATATCCAAGTGCTGCAGCGGAAGCGGTGATATGTGATAATGCGGAAAGGTTAAGGATGAATGGACTCGATAAAGTTATAGATGTGCGTGTAATCTATTTGAGGTCTGGCCTAAGAGTTCATGGTCGGGTTTATATCTATTCCTATGTATTCCGATAATATTTTGTGTTGTCAATATTTAGTGTTATCGCATATCGGTAGAAGGAAGGGAAGTCACGTTAGTGCGAAAGGATTGCGATATGCGATAAGGTATGCCTAGAGAAACGTGCATAAGCGAGGAATATATAAAAAAGTATGGTTTACATATGTTTTGTGTGAATTCTATTATAAAAGGATTATAGTGGAAATAAAGCACCGATAGATGGAATTGTGGGTTAAGCCTAGGTATAACCCGAAAGTATTAAAGGTTTATGAGTGTGAATTAGCCCCGATAAGGTATTTTGGGTGTGGCAGCCATATGGTTGTGTCATTTGGTATCAGAGAAAGGATGTTCTTGCTTATGCAGATTTATGATTACAAAGGTATGAAAGTTGCAGCGGTTGAATGAATAGAAAAGTTTGGCACAAGACTACAACAGTAAGGCTATAGGAAGAACTTTTGGAAGTTCTTAGAGATTGTAGTAGAACCTCATTCCAGCTGAGGCTTAGAATAGAAAAGGATAGAGGAGTCCTTAAGAGTAGTGAGTGTAGCAACCAGAGTGAGAGCAAGATTGCTTAGTGCAAGTTCTAAGGAAAAGAGGACTTGGATACCAGGCAGAGAAGAAGCTTGGTGAGAAGATCAACTTAGAAGGAAGTTGATTGGTTACTGGTGTAGAAGCTCACACAAAAGAGAAGATGGTTATGGAAAGTCATATGAAGGTTCAGAAGAAGGCTACAAGATGAAGGAGAAGGGTGCTCAAACAATCCATAGGAAACGGATGAGTCAAGCAAAGCTTGACAAGGAAATAACTGAGATAAGAGAAGAACTTGATGCGTTAGTAATGCTGCTAGAGGAGAACCAAAGAAAAGGTTGGGTCTTGAAGAAGAAGCCAGTGAAGTGGCCTAAGTTACAGAGAAGGCTACAACAAAGATAGGTAAATTGGTTGATAGAAAACCTCAGAGAAGCAGAGGCAGAAATGGAAGTTTTCATTTGTAGACTAGAACAGTGTGAAATTCTGGGTGAAGAGGATAATGGGAGATCAGCTAAAGATCTCATGGACTATTGGAATAGTTCAGAACAATTAGAAGATATGATGACAAGGGAAGCGGATGAGGCTATGAAGCCTTGTGTTTTTTAATCTCATAGTTTGTGTGTGTTTGCAGGATGTGCAGAAGATGATGGATAGTCTGGTGAAACTGTCACAAATAGGAATGAAGCTCTTGAGGTGAAGTATGATGGAGAATGCCTTTTAGAGGAGGAAGGTGCTGATTTATTGCGACAAAAAGAGTTCATAGATGAATTTCTGTTTGGTGTAAGACAGTTAGATGAAGTTGATATGGACCAAAAGCCTAATGAAAATGCCATAGTGGTATTCCAAGAAAGTAAGCAAATGAATTTGTCTGATGGAATTGATGAAAGAACTTTGTAATATGATAGTGTAGAAAACAGGATAACTTAGGAGGATTGCCAAAAAAAGGATGAAGCTGAGAATGAAAGTTGTGATGAAATGCTGGAAAGATTTCACATGGAGATAGAGTTCTTGGAGAGATTGCTCAAGGAACTTGAAGGAGAAAGGGGCTTTTAGAACCTGATAAAGAAAAAGATGTGGTTACCATGCATGATAAAGATGAAATGTCTCTAACTTTCATGGAGTTAAGTGAGTGTTTTGACTTTTCAATCAATAATGTGGCTATAGGTACGGAACACGACATTAATAAATATGATGCAGAAATCAGAGAAATTGAACAAAGATTATTTGAATGTGAGATGAAAGATCAGGAGAAACAAGGAGGTTATGTCCTTTGAGACATGAAGGAGACAAAAGAATTAATCCAGCAGGCTGCAAATGAAAGAAACCAGCAATTTAAAAGAGATGATCAGCAACATGAGAGTAAAATTGAGGAAGGCATTAGATTGCAAGGGTATAACAACTGGCAGCGGAATGAAGAGCGTGAGATTATTCTGGCAGTAATGAGAGCAGAAGTAAATATAATAACACAGGGCCTACATATAAAGACAAATGAAGACGGAAGACACAGATGGAGAACAATGAAACGAGTCAAGTGGAAGCTATTGCAACAGAGGTGGAACGACAAGCTGATAAATGAGTTCAAGGAACTTGAAAAAATTCATATTGATTTGTTAGACAAGGAGAGACTCAAAGAAATGGAGTCACAGCAAGAAGGATTTGTTGAAATCCAAAAGATCTATGAAATAAGATTGGTGCTTGAAGCATCAAAAGAGGGAAGAAGGTATTGTATTTTTAAAATTGATGACTGTTGTGTGCTTGCAGGTCATGTAAACTTGCGGAAAAACAAGCAGTTATTGGAAACTGTCATATCAATAGGTGAAAAGATGACTACCCACAGTCATATGAAGAATAAAGAGAAAAGTTACAGTCAAGTGAAGGAAGGTATCTATTCAGATGACATCCAAAGGATAAGTCAAAAGGAGGATGGAAAAGAAATTATTGAGATCAAAGAAGTATTTGGAAAGGAAGAGATCCATTCATATGAATATGGAACAAAGAGTTTTCTCAGGGAGACTGATGAAGCTAATACAAATCTAGTGGAGACTGTTATGGTGTGTTCAGGAAGTGAAAGTCAACCGGAAGACTTGATGATGAAATTATTTGAGGGGACCTTGGTGTCTCATAGTTTTGAAACTAATATTTTGTATGTAAATGTAGGATACACTGAAGTAAGGCAAGTGTTTAATGTTGTCATAAGGGAAAGGAAAAGCAGAGATATGGTTTTTCAGAAGATAGAAGAAGGAAATTCACATAATCTTGTGATGAAGAGGAAAGGGCAGTTGTTAACATGGTTGTAGTGAATTATGCAGATATTGGACAACTATTGAGCACTGAAGCCAAAGGAGAGCAGCTACTAAAGGTTGATATAGAAGACTTTGTAGATGTTAAACAGTTACTGAAGATTATTAACCTTGAAGAAAGCCAGAGTAAAGAAGGACTAAAGATAGATGTTGCAGATAATGAGGTTAGTGAAGATTGTGCAGAGCTCTTGGGAGAAATTTCAAATGAGATGGCAGATTTGTGGCATGAGTCAAGTCTTTTGGAGAAGAAGGAAGAAAACCAAAGAATAAGTGATCAGACTATACAACCATAACTGAATGAGAATGAAGAAGTTGTCATGGATGAAAAATATGGAAAAGAAGTTGTCAGAAATGTTGGCATAATGAAGAAATTGGGTAAAGCATTTGTGTTTAATGAATTGATTGATTCTGGTGAAGATTTATATGCAGGAACAAAGAAATGTGAAGTGAGTTTGAAAAAAGGAATTGATTCTGAAGATCAAATCAAAGTAAGGAGGGACAAGATCAGAATGTCTCATAAAGATGGAATGATGTTGAATTCACAATATGGAGTTGTTCAATTAGAGATGAGTTCAAAAGATGATAGTAACAGGATTACTATTGCACCACATGGAGTTATTGATTAGGAAGAGACTGAAAATGACATTTCAAAAGTAGACAAATATGATGCCATAATCATTAAGGGTACAAAAATTAAGTTACTAAAAGAAGAGGTATTCCAAGTACCTAAGCAAGCAGGAAAAATTCCTAGTTTTCAAGAAATTTGTGGAATTGCAAGTATACTGGAAATTGAAGTAAGAAGTGATGAAGCCATGAATGAGAAACCATAAAAAGGAACTGGAATTGTTGTAGGGGATCAGTGGAGAAGGAATTTGTACGTTTTATAAATGTATATGGGAAAATATTGGCACTTGGATTATGATGTTCTTATGCAAGAACACATCCAGTTGCAGGAGAATAGTATTCAACATCTGAGAAGTGAAGTGGACAAATCATTTGATGAGTTGTGGGGACTGATACAACAACATTCCAATAAAATAAATAGAGAAAAAAAGAAGAAAGGAAGATGGGGTGGAAAGAATGGTACAGGTGAAGGAAATGGTAAACTGCAAATTAAGGTGTGGAACCCTAGCATAAATTGTGACGATGAGCAAAAAGTAGTAAGCTATATGGAGAAAACAACAGCAGATAGTGAGAGCATAGCTAGTGGGGAAATGTAGCATAAAGTATGAAGACTTGGAGAACAACAACCAAAAACAACAGTAACCAAGGATAGACTATCGAACAAAGTATGGGATCTAGGAGGATACAGATCAAAAGCACATGATCAGGAGATCATGATTATTTTTAACCTTGGGAGTCTGATGCAGGATAATCTAGGCATAGCCAACAATGTGATGGTGTGGTCACATGTTGTGGCTAACGAGAGTTTGGAGGAAGAATTGTTTATTTAATTTTATTAATTTCAAATTATGTAAGTAGTTAATTGTTGCCTAACTCTGAATAGAATTAGGAATAAGTGGCAAGTGATCCTCCCTGTGTGGAGATCAAGCCAAGTAATTTAGTTTGTTAAGATTTGGATAGGATTTGATTTGTAAATGTATAGTCTACCCCTTCAATTGTGGAGGAGATGGTTAGCTAGGATATATGTACTTTCCTTTCTTTTTTGAAAGACAGAGAAAGAGGAATGATTCGGGAGAGGAAGTGAGTGAGCAGAGGGCGAGAGAGAAATGAATGTAAATCAGGCCATCAAGGGTTGAGAATAGAACTCTGTTTTAAATTTGATATTCTTTTAATAACAGAAACACTGGTGTGCAATTTAGAGATGTATATACTTAGTTTGAGTTCAATTCATGTCACGAGTCCATTGATCGACCATTGATCACTAGAAGGATCGATGGAGATCAAATGTTGATTAAGTTGTTATATATGGGTTTTGTGTGCGGCAGAGGAATTATGTTTTTAATGCAGAAGTCCATCAATAACGAATGAAGTTAAGTTAAAGAGGATCAGAAGGAGCAATGCACAGTGGTCGTTGGATCTAGACGACCAATGGACATGATTAAGTCACATAGAATGAAATAGTTGGAATAACACATCGATAAAGATTATTCATAAGAGGTGGACCTCAGGCCTCAAATAATTGCAATTTGTGATCACTCAATATCGCATTGGAGGAAAGCTTTGTATCAGGCCATAGGCCTTAGGAAGTTGCGATAAGCAATCTCATTATAGTCGTCGGATCGGAAAGGGGATCAACAACGGGGATTAAATCACATTTCACAAAGTTAAACGACTGGTGGATGATGGAACGATGATACTCCGATGGTCGATATGTGATATGGCGATAAGCCGATGGGATCTCGACTGTTGGATCGTGTAGTTGATCAACGACAGAAATCAGAGTGGTACAGCGAAAGCGGCAATATGTGATAATGCAGAAAGGCTAGGGATGAACGGACTCGATAAAGTTATAGATGCAGGCATAATCTATTTGAGGTCTGGCCTAAGTGCTCATGGTTGGGTTTATACGTATTCCTATCATTCCGATAATATTTTGTGTTGTCAATATTTAGTGTTATCACATATCGGTAGAAAGAAGGGAAGGCACGTTAGTGCGAAAGGATTGCGATATGCAATAAGGTATGCCTCAAGAAACATGCATAAAGCGCTAATAGATGGAATTGTTTTGTGTGATTTCTATTATAAAAGGATTATAATGGAAATAAAGTGCCAATAGATGGAATTGTGGGTTAAGCCTAGGTATGACCCAAAAGTATTAAAGGTTTATGAGGGTGAATGAGTCCCGATAAGGTATTTTGTAGCCATATGGTTGCGTCACACAGTCACTCCAACGTACAACGTATGGCAACGGTAGAGCAGTGAACATAGTCACTCAGGCGTACAACCATTCAACCAACTAAAAAACTTCATGCATTCACCATATATGCCATTGACCATCAATATTCTTCGATGTATGAGCTTGATAATGAATTCCGATTATTGAAAGCACATACCAAATGCCGCAACACCTCCAGGCTCTCACATAGATTCTTCAATCGTTTTGAACTTTCCAATGCACCAACCTACAAAGAAATGTCTCAATGCAACAATACGACCCCTTCAAAAGTAAGATTACTGCTAAATATGACATGCAGTAACACACTTCAACAAATGTATTCAACAATGAAAGAGATTTCGCAGGGATTTAACAGAGATGTTAGCCTGCAAAAGATGCAAAACATAGGCAGAATGGGCGGAAGGGAGTTACAAAGCAAAGAGGGAAGCCAAAAATGGTGCTAGCTCTGATACCGTCAGGCCATGAGGTAACTCCTCAAATGAAATTTGTTTATTCATTTAGATTGATCATAGTTATATACATGATGGAGTGACTTTTGAGTTTCATCTCCCGATGACTCTTCCTTTTCCATTATTTATTATTTACACTATTTACAATTGTTCACCCAAACCCCATGATTAGGTGTCAACATAACCAAGTAAAAGAGAGAATATGAAAATGACAACTATAGTGGTAAATAGCATAACCTGTAGTGCAAGTTAATCTCTAGTAGCTTTTATTATGCAAAAAATAGTCTGGTCATCCTTTAGAGCATAAATATTCAAAGGAACAATAAGATTTCTAACTTCATTGAAAAAAGCACATATAAAAAACCTTTAGCTGCACACTTGTTTCTAATCCCCCCAACTCTAAAATAAGAAATCTACATCCATCCAATGTGGGCTAGCTGATTGCAAATTTTTAATAATTTCAAAAAGAAACTTATTTAAGTTGGTTAGCCCTCAATAAAATCTAATCATATGCTCTTTATTCATGTAACTGTTAACCAGTTTTGGCACCTTTTTAATACAGGTCAACTATTTGAAGTCTAGTCATCTTTGGGTTGGGTTAGCATAGTAACCACCTTTGGCTAGACAAGGGAGTGTGTTACAAACTCTTTACAAGTAATACATTATAGTGGCTCATTTGTCTGAATTCATTTTGTACCAAAGTGGACTTTATTATGACTCCATTTAACAAAACAAGCCTATACAAATCATCAATGTATTATAAATATCAAAGAATCTTAGGCTCCACCAAATAAAATGGAGCTTTAACATCTGCGATTCATGATCAAATATAATCTCCCTACACTTATTGTATGTCCTAAGAGATCCATAATTTTTTTTGAATGTGACTCACGGGCTCTGGAGATTGATGACCACTATGTCCACATAAACGCTATTCCAGACAAATCCACTCTAAGGGATCACTTCCCGCTGGCTCAACCATGGAGCCTAACCTGGAGAATGTCGAGGATAATTGAACTCATGACCTCTCAATAGCGACGTGCTTTAACAACCCAAGAGATTCATATTAGAACAAAATTGATGAAAATTTAAGGTGTTTTAAGCGAAGACATTTGGACATTTAACAACAAGGAACATAAAATGTATGATTAGACTTGCGAGTCCGATTGACGAGAGCTTGAATTGTAATTAAATTTATTGATGAGTTTATGCTTCAATCTTTCAATTTTAGATTAATCAAATAGTATTCTTCAGTTAAAATATTAAGAATAAAATTCTAAATGTACCTTTGAGATTATGTGAATCACTTGCTTGACATCTTGAAAATTGAACTTTTAATAACGTATCTAAGGACACAAACCATTTTCACCATGCCTTAAGTGCCCACCAAGCAATCTTATAATCTTATCTTATTTCCTTTTTAAAGCGATAGCAAATGTGACTATACTCATACACCTACAATATAAATAAAATATCATATATAAAATCATTAAATAAATTAAGTTGTTAGAAACCATAAAGCTCAAATAAAGTTTTAATTTATGTTTTGCAAATTGAGAATGGAAATATTTAGCACTATGAAGACTAACCTGAGTCAGTTAGTATAAAATTGGTTAGCCATAGATCATAATTCTTACAATAAAATGATAAAATATCACTCTCCTCCTTCTATGTCTCATTGGTCTTTAGATGGCAAAATCATTGGTATGCCAGATAGTGATATGACTATAAAGATCTTGCACCATGTCACCTGATAATTATGTGTTAATATAATAAACATTGCTTAATCATTTAATTATAATGGGCCTAGTCTAACTTATACATGAAATGATTTCTTTTAAGATCATTTTTCTTGGTTAATTTTAAGCAAAATTCAAGATTTTTAGAAACTTGATTTTTGGTTGTTTAATGTAGAATTTGAGTGTCACATAAGTTTTTCAAAGTGCTAATCTTTTTGTACATTCAAAAATGTATTTTAAACAAAAAAAAATCACAATATTTCTTAAAATTGTATTGCGATTCACCATTTTTAAACTATTAACCTTTCTTAAAATTGTATTGCAAAATTCACCATTTTAAATTATTTCTTTAAATGACTGTTGAAAACATTATTCAAAATTGCATAATTTTAATGTAACTTGAAAATAATTCAAAATCCTTCACAATTGTCAAGCGCATGGTGTAATTTAATTTTATGAATGGTGGGTCGTGTCATCCCTAAACTTTGATGATAAGCCAGATGGTTTTTAAGCCACATGGACGAGTTAGTGGAAGAGAAAATTATAAGGTTCAAGCGGTGGAAGATCACATCAAGCATCAACAACAAGTTCTCCAACTCTTAAAGGATAACCTCACTTTGGC
>APFE031467566.1:0-48672 GCA_000404065.3 Pinus taeda
TGCAGAAAATATAAGGTGAAAATCAGGGTCACCTGACACTTTATATTTTCCAAAAAAAATCTCTCTTTCCATCATCATTCCATCTTCATTCCATTTCGTTTCACTCCATATTTTTCACTCCATTTAATTCCATTCCACTTCATTTTTTTCCAGTTCACTCATTCCATCTCATTTCCACCAATAAAGTCCCTCTCAGGACTATTCCATTCAGATAAATTTGTTCTAATCATCTTTGTGCAGGCAGAAAAGTGTTGTTGCAGATTTCACAGCTCATACTGAGTTTCCGTAGCCAATACACTCTGTCTCTGCAATCAAAGAAATTATGTTCAAAAAGAAAAAAAAATTACAATCAGAGGTATCATCATCAAAGAGCAGCAAGGATACATAACACCTACAAGGCTAGAAAGCAATCAAAAGTTAGACACCATAATCAACAAAGGGATCAAATGCAAATATATAAAGGTATGTTCCAAAATTTTAATCAACAGTTTAATATCATTTATGCATGGTTTTCAAATCGTGGTAGGAGTCACTTAATGTAATGATTGACAAGATTATCCCACTCCTCGTCCACGATCACGCCTAATCCACCTCATCACCCTCCTAACGGTTTCCTAATCCCTATTGATTTGAAATTGATACGAGCTGCTCTTCCATTAATTACTCGTACCTCAGTGACGTATACCGGTGTACTACGGCTCTACATATGATCATTTCCGCAGCCAAGTGTATGCAGCCACCCGAAGCTCACAGATGTGACCATTGCACCTGCGTGCATAACACTTATAGCCGTATTGTTCTCTACCCTCATACCACTGGTTCCATTCTCATTTTCATACACCACTCTCGTCTTCATTGTAAAATCCCTCTTTGTTTTTCCTCACCTCACTATTCAAAACCCCGATTACAAGTTCTGCACCTCACTGTTTATTACATTACGGTTACTCTGTACAATCGTAATTCCCCTGTTTTCCCGTAAAAGCATTCTCCTCAAACGTCCATATTCCACTGTCAGAGCTTTAAGTAAACCTGAGAACTGAGAATGGGGAAATTGTTAAGAACAGAACCGGAGCGTTCGAAGTTTTTAGAGGGTTACCCACAGGTCAAAGAAGCACTGCAGAGAGCCGAATGGCTGAAGTTCATTCAGAAATTTAACGGGTACGATAAGGAGGTGACTAAGGCATTTTCGCGGTCATTTGATGGGAAAACCGTGGAGGTAGGTGACTTGCATTTCACCATAACAGAGAGCACCCTGGCCACAGCAACCGATTTGCCTCAAAAAGGAGAACGCTGGTTCAAAAACCGAAAAGTTGAAGATCAAGAGTGGAGAAAAATGCTCAAGAATCTAGGTATGGATACCTCCATTTTCACTAAGGGAATCCCTGTACATGTCATTAAAGAGGAATGGACTTCATTACTATTGCTTGTTCAAAAATTTTTAACATGTGAAGGTCGTTTCGGTGTCATCTATATATACCATACAAGAATCATAATACACTTTATGGATGACCGAGCTATCAACCTACCTTGTTTCTTGTTAGCTAGTCTAAAGAAGATGTGTACCACTGTTCAGAAACACGTGGGAAACATTGAACCCCACTTGTATCACCATGGACTCATTAAAATTCTAATAGAGGAGCAGTTGAAAACTAAAAATGACACATGGGAGAAGTTTCTAATTAGAAACCATTTTCAAGAGGTAGTTGAAGCCTCTAGCAGCTCTCCTAGGATACCAAAGAGAAATAGGAGAGGAGGGAAAGAAATTACTGCCCAGGAAACTGCCCAAAAGACTGTTGTAGAAACTTCCCAAAAGACTGCTCGAGAAACTGCTCAAGAAACTACCCGAGAAGAGAGAAAAAAGGGAGACAAAGCTAAAAGACAAAAGGGGGATAAAGGGAAATCCATTCTACAAGAATCATTTCCTTCACCTGAGCACTCAGTTGAAGAAGAATCCCAAAAACTAGCTGACAGATTAGTACAACTTCAAACCACTGCCCTCTCAAAGAGAAAACATAAAGAGAAACATAGTGCCCAGTAGAAGAGCACTAATGTACAAGTGAGGAGAAGCAGTAGGTTGAAGGGAAAACTGAGTGTGACCAAAGGAAAAAAGTCCCATTTTTTTGATTTGGGCACACCTGAAAAAGACTCCAATTCAGTTAGATGTTGAGCTAAGCCCTCCATGAGAGGAAAGTCCCTTCCAGCAAGAAAGAGAAAGAAGTTTTCAGGAATTTGAATTTAGACCAAGACAAACACCTGACATAGACCCTAAACAACAGAAAGCATATGATTACTTGGAGACTTTAGAGCAATCTACTGCCGGTCCAAGCACTATAGTACCTCATGATGAACAAGTCAAATCTCTAAACCAAGAGGTATTTGAGCTGGAAGTCTTGAACCGGCACATTAAGCAGGAGAATGAAGCATTGAAAGAACAGAGCAAAGTGGACAAGATGGTCCATGACAATACAATGCTTCACTTGGGTCTTTGGCAGAAAAAGAATAGAAAATTGAAGAAGAAATGCAAGAAATTGAGCAGGGCCTTGATTAACTTGAGGTTTAGGTGTTTGGTTATGAAACCAAGAACAAATCTGGCAGTAAGAAGAAAAAGGAGAAGGTTGGATGTCTTGGCAGAGGCATCTGAGCATATGAATTGAAAAATCATGACAAAGTTTTGGTTGCATGAGGACATGCAACACCTTCACAGTGGGGGTATGTTGAGCCTCAAAACTGCACTCATTTACCCATCCTCCCAACAGCCTTTTCCTACTCATTTCCTTCTTTTGTCATCATTTCCTTCATCAACTTGTTCAATTCATTGCATTATAGGAGAATGAAGCATTGAAAGAACAGAGCAAAGTGGACAAAATGTTTCATGACAATACAATGCTTCACTTGGGTCTTTGGCAGAAAAAGAATAGAAAATTGAAGAAGAAATGCAAGAAATTGAGCAGGGCCTTGATTAACTTGAGGTTTAGGTGTTTGGTTATGAAACCAAGAACAAATCTGGCAGTAAGAAGAAAAAGGAGAAGGTTTGATGTCTTGGCAGAGGCATCTGAGCATATGAATTGAAAAATCATGACAAAGTTTTGGTTGCATGAGGACATGCAACACCTTCACAGTGGAGGTATGTTGAGCCTCAAAACTGCACTCATTTACCCATCCTCCCAACAGCCTTTTCCTACTCATTTCCTTCTTTTGTCATCATTTCCTTCATCAACTTGTTCAATTCATTGCATTATAGGACTTTTTAACATGATTTGCTAATTATGCTAATGATTGACTGTTGGTTTAGATTTTTGGTTCAAGTGCTGCAATTCCGCAGCTAATACAGGATTTCCGCAGCCGGTCTCTGATTCCGCAGCTGATCCCATATTCCGTAGCCATTTTCTTGTTTGCTATGATCCAGGTGTCCTTCAGAGAAAAGATCCACATGGGCAAGTTCATATGACCGTGTACATGGTGCGTGTGTTGTCAGCTCAGCCAAACTGGCCGTCTACACCCCTGGTCAACGTGGAGGTAGCTCTGGTCAAAACGGCAAGGTTGCAAATGGTGGCACGGCTCTGCGTGTTCAGTTGGAGCACGTAAGTCACAGCTGGCTTCTTCTTCAGCCACGAAGACTGCAGGGGACAAGAATCCAACATCAGATTTATTAAACCATGATGACCGTTCCCTAGATCCGTGCACGGTGCTGCTGAACGTGTCTTTTTCCTAGCTGTTAGTTAGCCTAGTTTACGCACAGAACAGTTGATGTTCTTGCTATAAATAAAGCATCTCTATACGCTGATTAGTTAGCTTTTGAAGTTAATCTTTTGCTGCTGTAAAACTTTGTTTAAAGACTCTTTTATCAAGCGTTTACGCTCTCCACTGTGTTTTAATATGAGTTGATTTAATTCAAAGAAGACAGTTCTGTTGCTATCTGCGTAGCTGATCTTTTAATTGGTTGAAGTGGATGGAGGGCCCCTGTCCGCTACAACCATTGTACAGTACCCTTTGAATTTACTTTCCTGCATTTTGTTTTCTTTAATTTATCATGTATATTAATGTACAGTTTTGAGTTATGCTGCTTTACATTTCTGTACTTTTCATGACTGATCAGTGTGTTTTTACAGCTTTGATTAGGAGCCCGGGACATTCTGCTTTTACTTCTTTTTAACGCTAGTGGCATCTGAAGTTGTCTTATCTAAACTGCTGACTTTCATTCTGATTTTTATTGGTTTCCTTGCTTAGTTAGTTCCTTACTTAGTTTACTTTATCAAGCTTTGTAAAGTTGCTAATCTCTTAATGTTTCTGTTTATCATAATTCACTAACTTTTATGGGACCAAAACATCATTTAATTGCAGCTTGGTTTATTTAGTTTTAGACTCATATTGCTAATTCATTCCTAACTCTTTTCACATGATCAATTTGGCTAAAGGCAGAATGTTAAGGGAGAATTAAGTAGTTTGATTTGTCACTTACTTTTTTACATCGCTTTAGACTTAATAGAAAAGTTATAGTAGTGTTTTTGCTTTCATTCGAGTTAACATAGATGTCATTTTCATTCTTATCAGCAGTAAAGGTATTGGACTAGTGCCATTAGTCTTTTGTTTGATGCTTTACTTTCATTCAAAGCTTTAATTCCATTTCAAGTTATTGTTCAAGTTTTCTCTTTTAAATTCAAGAAGCATTTTAGAAATCACTACATACACACACATTCACTCACTTGTTTATAACTTCATCACATCGCATTAGGAATATAAGTCATACATAAACTCAAAACGACAAAAAGAATTAGGAAAGGCTGCTTAAGTATATATTGTACACTTCACTTCATCAGCTTACGAGCCCCGGGTTGACAATTTATGATAGCAATTTAGACAACACTAAATTGACCAAACACATCTCGTGATAAATGGTTTGGTGAGATTCATGGACAATATCTATGTGCCACATTGTAGTTAATTCAAGAAGGTTATCTTTGAGGGAGTTTCACTTGAAGAAATACTTGGGTCACCCAGGATATAAAAAGACATTGACGATGGTGAATAAGTTCTACTATTGGTCAAATCTAACGAAGGATGTGGCAAATTTGGTGGCTAGATGTTTAGATTGTCAATAGGTAAAGGTAGGATGTAGGCACCCATGTGGTCTACTACAAACTATTGCAATTTCATAATGGAAATGGTATATCATTTCCATGGATTTCATTATAGGTCTTCCAAGGACAGTGACATAACATGATTCTATTGTGATCATTGTCAACAGGTTGAGCAAGCTAGCTCACTTCATTCCACTAAAGACTACATATTTAGCCAATGAGGTAGAACATGTTTTGATTAGAGAGATAGTGAGACTACATGGTGTTCTGAAGAAGATTGTGTCAGAAAGGGATGCAAATTTCACTTCAAAGTTCCGGAAGGATCTATTTGTAGGTTTGGGTACAGATTTGGCATTCAGTATAACTTATCATCTATATATAGATGGAAAAACAGAGAGGGTCAGCATGACCTTGGAGGATATTCTTAGGCTTTGCGTGATGAATTAGCATAGGAAATGGGAAGAGTACATTCCATTCATTGAGTTCACATGCAACAACAATTATCAAGATTCATTGATGATGAGTCATTTTGAGGCATTGTATGGATAGAGTTGTAACACTCCCATCAGTTGGAGTGATCCACTGAAAATGGTATTTATTGGACCGAATATGTTGGCATACATGGAACATGAAATGCAGATTATAAAGAAAAATTTAAAGGTAGCACACGATAGACAAAAGAGTTATGCGGACCAGCACAAGGTATTCAAGGAGTTTTAGGTTGGGGAGCATGTGTATTTGTTCCTCAAGCCCAAGAAGATCTCTTTGAGTATTGGACCATGTGCTAAGATGGAACCACAATATTACAGGCCTTTTGAGATCATTGAGAGGATTGGACCAATGGCCTATTGACTTTCACTGCCTCCAACAATGAAATTCCATGATCTTTACCATATTTTGTTTCTTAAGAGGTCTATAAAGGATCTTGATCATGTTATTGATTGGTCTATATTACAGATGGAGCAAGAAGGAGAGTTGTAGCCAAAGCTTTAGTGCATATTGTAGCAGAGGCATCTCATGCTCAAGATTAGAGCCATAGAGCACGTTAAAGTGTAGTGGAAGCACTTTCGGCCCAAAGAAGCTACATGGGAGATTTCGTATGACATGCAGGCCATGTATCCTTCATTGTTTACTAGTTGAGGAAAATTCGTTTTGGCTTGATGTTTGGTATATATTTGGCATATATTTTGCTGATGGTTTGGTATATGTATATATATGGATGTAAATACCACCATGAGCTAAGTTATAAAGCTCCAATAAGCGGTATGGTTGCTTTCTTGTCATGATTTTTTTCTTTTGAGCAGGTCTTTCATTGTAAATACTGCAACGAGATAATTTATAAGCTTAATTGGTAGTATGTTTGTTTTTAAGTGGTTTTTCTATAGTCTTGGTATGGTTTAAGACCTAGGATGGTGTTCCACAAGGGTCGGGGGTTCTATAACAATCCCTATGAAAATTTCATGTAATAGAAGTCAATAAAGGAAATAAGACCACGGTTAACTGACACATATTCCAAGATAAATGTTGACCATAGATATCCTAGTGTGCATC
This sequence comes from Pinus taeda, assembly GCA_000404065.3. Classification (NCBI taxonomy): domain Eukaryota; kingdom Viridiplantae; phylum Streptophyta; class Pinopsida; order Pinales; family Pinaceae; genus Pinus; species Pinus taeda. The sequence goes on from APFE031467566.1 coordinate 6,630, forward strand.
ACTCGATATGTTTATGGCTAAGGAAATTGGCAAAGGCATTAAAATGAAAAACCACATTTTTGACACATTTATTTATGAAAATATAAGAAATTAGGAGAAAGGTAGGGTGAAAGGTCACACGTTGCATATGAGGAGGAAATTGAAGGAAAATAATGGAAAATCAAGAAAATAGAGGCCTCATTAATAAAAATGTTTCTTTTTATTCATTGGTAACCTTTTGTTAGTTTAATTTTTGGAGCTCTCTCATTACTTTCTCTCGCTCACTCTTCATCACCTAGATTTTTCTTGGACCACTCTAGATTTGGATCAAGGAAGGAAAAGAAAGCAAAGGGAAAGGAAGGAAATCAAGGGTCAAGCAAGGAATATTAGAATCAAGCCGCTTCAGTAGGAATACTTGCAGGTGACATATTGTATGCTTGATTTCTTAGCTGTTTAGAATGCATGGCTTTGTATGTTGGTGTATGGTTCTCTTATTGTCAGTGGTATGGTTTTTCTGAATTATGATAGTGGTTATCAGCCTAGCCTTTCCTTTTTCGGATTCCATGGTGTGCTGTGATGCTTATCTCAATTTTGATCTTTGGATTTGTCGAATGGATTTTAGAATCCGAGGCGGAGGTGGTCTCAAGGTTCATTCCCAAAGGCCTAGGAAGCCCTTGACCGGTTTCGGTAGGATACATGGTAAAGAATTTGGGAGGAGCCTCAGGTTAGGGCCCAATGATCTGAGCTTGGATTGCAATAATCCTAAGAGACTGGTCTCAATTTATGGCCTAGTTATCTAGGATTGGATTGCGGTAAAGCCTAAAAGACAAGGAGACAAAAAAATCTTCATGGATAGTGATTGATTCCAGAGGACATTCAAATTTCGATTCGGTTTTGTGATCAGAGCACCAGTATTGGTGTGATCGCGGTTTGGTCAGAGTAGCAATGGTTTAACCTTTGGAATTCCTTGGTTGTTTTTGGACTGTTCTATCCACAAGATCCCACATTCATGCTTGGAATATGGCATGGGAGTGACTGACTAAGAGAAATATTTGGTAGAGCCATGTCTACGGTCAGGTGGTACTTGGAAGTCCAAACCCTAGTCAGATTTTCCTATCATTAATCAAAGATAAATTCTTGCTTTTCTACTTTTTTATATGTGGATTTAATGGTTTTTATATATCTGTTATTTACATGGTTTTATGTTGGTTATAATAATTCTTAATTGTTTGTTTCATGTCATGGTTATTCCATGTATTTACTTGTAATTGTTAAAATGAAGGATGAAAGACCTAAATTATGTTATAACAGTTCAAGGGAGAAAGTGGTGATCCTTTTTGTAATGTTCCATAAGATTTTTCAGTCATTCATGCTCTATCTTGTATCCTAGACCTGTAGATTGCATTGATGTCAAGTGTTGGACCAAATTTTAGCCACGGTTGAAGATGGATAACTATTCCTAAGTTTTATTTTTGGTTTATTAGTCTTTTCATCGTGTCCTTGATGTACTTGGAAAGTTACAACAAGTTATGGGCAAAGGCCGGAATTCTAGCCTAGAAAAGTGCCTTAAATGTCATGGAAGTTGGCACAGGTGTGCTGGAAAACCTGTGAGGCTGTTGAGAGGTCCCTCGACACTAGCATACCCATAGCATGTGAGCATCGAGCAGTCAAGAGGTCTAAAACATTAGTGGGATCAAAGGGCAAGATGCGTGAGTGGTTGAGATGTCTGGTGGGGGTATTTTTTTTCATGTCGAAGGTATGGTTGATCTATTTCGTCGATTCCATTTCCTTAATGTCACCAACGAGGTTGATTCCCTTCATAGTGGCCTCTCTCCTTGCATGTTTACTCTGGTTGGATGGTTACATAAGTAGATGTGGGAGGAGTGTGGTTATAATATATTCTTTATATATATTATATATATAAAATTCTATGATCATCTCATTTTGTATTTTTTTTTTGAATTCATTGTAAAATGATATCGCCCCTTGAAGTGGATTTTATTCATTAAATTATCATTTTTAAAGTTTTTGGATGATTATTATTTACAAAATAATTATATAAAATTGTGTATGTTAACAAATGTCAACAACATGAAAACCAAAAATGTTTGTATTTATTATGAAATCAATTCAATTATTTTTTCTTGTACATCACATTGTGATAAAGAAAAATAATATAAAAGTTAGAGAATGAGAAAATTATTTAGATATTAAATGGATGAACTTGTACATGGAGATGCTAAAGATAAAAATATGAGAAACCCGGGGCACAATAGTAATACTTTGAGTTTATGATGACAAGGTCATGATGCTTTCAACTGCTATTGTTGTACACTTTTATAGATCTCCCTTGAAAATCTAAATTAAATATGAATACAAGGCCCCATATTCAAATATGTGAATTTACATAATATGTTAATATTAGCACACATGTGGTTGATATAAGTTGTAGGCTTCAACTTATTTAAATTTATAATAACATAATGCGGTTTACATTCAAATTTTCTTTAACTATTTGCCTTTAAAAAATATTAACATGAAAAAATCATACATACTAACTCAATATCTTTAATATATTAATTGTATTTAACCTAAATACTATATTTAGGTGAAACCTTAATAGTATAATAAAAAATAACATAATTTAACTTATGTACAGTTAAAGTTAAATTTAACATCTCAAATGATTTTCAAGTGACATCAAAAAAATATCATTAAATATGTCATCTCTAATCATTTTAATATCATGTGATGAGATCATTTTAAGTGTATATTAAACTAGCATCGAACATAGACATTTTCTCCCTAGTTAGGCCGATAGGCCTTCCTTTGAAAGAGACTTTCGTCGTCCTTTTCTTTCTCACATTGACACCTGGCATCCACATTCAGCGGGCATTCAACAGGAATTCATGGTCTCCTTAAATTACTCGTCATAGTCTCAACTGAGAATCTTTGCAGCTGGCGCGAGTTCTATTGCTCGAGTCTTGCAAAACCTCAACAGAACACTATTATGCCAACGCCTTTCTCCATAATGATGGCGATCTCGAATCTTCACCCACTACACGAAGCCGACAGAAATATCCACAAATTTGTTACAAATTCCTGCAATCCGTGAACAAGACGTTACAAATTACTGAGAAGCCAGTTTAAAGTTAACAGTGATTCTCCTTGTCCCTTCAATGGCATCCACCATGACAGAGAAGGGCACTTTGTGAGATTAGAATTTGACAATTTTCTGGTCGCAGGGTTGTTTACATCAAAAGTCTGCAGCCTGAGATATCTCACGGTCCTCTCATTTGCCAAAAATGAAATCAAGGGGGAAGTCCCAAAGGATCTTGTCGACTGTACTAATCTGACGCGCTTGGATTTGTCTCATAATTATCTAGTAGGCTCTCTTCCCAGCTTTGTATCAGAGATGCACAACCTAGAAATCTTGGATTTTTCAGACAATAATTTGACGGAGCCCATTCCCCCTACCTTTGGTCAGTTGAGGAAGTTGCATATACTTAATATCTTTTCCAATTTGTTGTGTGGTACTATTCCTTGATTTCTAGGCAATATAACAAACTTGTTGGAGCTGAATCTGGCCCTTAATCCGTTTGAAAGTGGTCCTATTCCTGTGGAGATTGGGAAATTCACTAAGCTGCAGAATCTGTGGCTGATGGAGTGTAATTTACAGGGGAGGATTCCTGTTTCTATTGGGGATTTGAGGGAACTTCAACTTCTGGATGTATCTAAGAATAATCTAACAGGGCCTTGGCCTCATAATTTCAACAGGCTTCGAAAGTTGGTTAGTTTGCAGCTTTACTAGAATAAACTTGAGGGTGAGATTCCTAAGACTATTGGTATGATGGCATTGGAATATTTAGATGCTTCATATAATATTCTCTCAGGAATATTCGAGCGAGATTCCTACAGGGATTGCTGAGCTGACCTTATTGAAAACTCTGAAATTGTTTCACAATTCGCTCACTGGGAAAATTCCTCAAAAGCTTGGAAGCAAGACCCAGTTTGAGGTTTTGGATTTATCTGAAAACCAGTTAAGTGGGCCATTGCCAACCTAGCTCTGTAATGGGGGAAAGCTTCAAATTCTAGTAGTGATCAACAATAGGCTAAATGGTAGCATATCAGAGATATATGGGAATTGTACAAGTCTTCTTCGGTTTAGACTGGCAAACAATAAGTTCAGTGGATAAATTCCAAAGGGTCTATGGGGATTGCCAAGAGTTTCGGTGCTACATCTCAGTTCTAACAGCTTTGAAGGAAGCATTTCTAAAGATATTGGCAATGCTAGAAATTTATCTAACCTACAAATTGACTATAATAAATTTTCATAATTTCAATAGGCTTTGAAAGTTGGGTAGTTTGTAGCTTTACCAAAATAAACTTGAGGGTGAGATTCCTAAGAATATTAGTACAACGACATTGGAATTTTTAGATGCTTTGGATAATATGCTCTCAGGAATACTTCCAAAGGGTTTAGGAAATTTAACTAGGCTAAAATCTTTGAATTTGTTTGAAAATAGATTGTCTGGTGAGATTCCTACAAGGATTGTTGAGCTGACCTTGTTGAAAACTCTGAAATTGTTTCGCAATTCGCTCACTGGGAAAATTCCTCAGAAGCTTGGAAGCAAGACCCAGTTTGAGGTTTTGGATTTATCTGAAAACCAGTTAAGTGGGCCATTGCCAACCCAACTCTGTAATGGGGGAAAGCTTCAAATTCTAGTAGTGGTCAACAAGAGGCTAAATGGTAGCATATCAGAGGTATATGGGAATTGTACAAGTCTTCTTCAGTTTAGACTGGAAAACAATAAGTTCAGTGGAGAAATTCTAAAGGGTCTATGGGGATTTCCAAGAGTTTCAGTGCTACATCTTAGTTCTAACAGCTTTGAAGGAAGCATTTCTAAAGATATTGGCAATGCTAGAAATTTATCTAACCTACAAATTGACTGTAATATATTTTCAGGTAAGCTTCCATCTGAGATTTCCAAGGTAGGGATTTTATCTGTTTTCAATGCTAGCAATAATAAATTTTCAGGAAGTATACCAGATGCGCTTTATGGGTTACATAATCTTGATGTATTGGGTTTGCAAGTAAATTTACTTTCTGGTAACATTTCTTCGAGTATTGGGTCTCTGAAACAGCTTACAGAGCTTAACTTGAAAGGAAATGATATTTCTGGTGAAATACCTATGCAAATGGGTGATCTCCAATACCTCATATACCTTGATCTATCCAGCAATCAACTCAAGGGGAAAGTCCCTGCATCTTTAGCCAACCTTACGTTTAGTTTCCTAAATCTATCAAACAATCAATTGTCTGGAAAAGTCCCGAGTAGCTTGAGTAAATTCAGAGAGGCATTTATAGGCAATCCCAAACTCTGTGGAGAAGATTTTCAAGATATCAAACCCTCTGCCTTAGAAAAGGAGGATCATCATTTGATGACATGGATACTCTGTGGCATCCTTGTTTCTATAGCAGCTATGGTGTTGGTTGTGGGATTAGTATGCTTCTACAAGAAGTATTATCAGTCTCCTCTTGTTAAGGACAAGGAAAATCTTTAATTTAGTGCTTGGAACGTGGTCTCTTTCCATAAGCTAGTTTTTCATGAGGGCGAAATACTGGGATCCTTGGATTAGACTAACATGATTTCCTGTGGCGGGGCTGGACAAGTATACATGATAGAAATGATCAATGGTGAGATAGTAGCTGTGAAGAGGCTTCCTAGTAAGGCAAATATTGAGGCCTCTGGATATGACAATGGGTTCCAAGCAGAAACTGAGACTTTAGGGAAGATTCGGCACAAGAACATTGTTAGGCTCTAGTGCTGCATCTCTGGAGAGGATTGCAACCTTCTAGTGTATGAATACATGTGCAATGGAAGCTTGAGAGGTATCCTTCATGGACCTAAAGCTAGCAGAGTCGACTGGCCTACAAGGCACAAAATTGCTTTAGATTCAGCTCAAGGCCTTTCTTATCTTCACCATGACTGCCTTCCACCAATTGTTCATCGTGATAAGTGTCAATATTTTATCAGAAATTCAAAATTGGATTCAATTGTGATTTAAATCATTCAAAATTGGATTAAATTTTGATTTAAATCTGTGATACTTTTTCTGAATCTGAAATTGAACGCAGGGCCTCCAAAAGGGGTTTTGCGTATTGTTGTAATGAGGATATGTGATCGGGGCGCGTGGGATGGAGACCCGAGGCTGCGAGATCGAATATAATGGTGGTGTGGCCTGAATTTTGCAGGAGATCGACGAGCTTATACCAACACCAGGCCCCGTGGCCTCCCTCGTGAACCAGAAAAATGTTGGTTGGTTTCTTGTTCACATGGGCTGCAAGGTCTCCCAGCTTCTGCAAGATGACCTTCGTGGAATTCACCATCGAGATGGATTCCCTGTAATGGTAAATGTACATATTTTGCTAGTAGACCGTGGTTAAGGCATCGTTTTTACATAAAATTAGTTGCATTACTCGCCCTTCTCTAGCAAATTTTGAATTTGTGAAAAAACATCTTTATTTTTTGAAAATCTGTGTTCACTGTCTTGCCTCTGAATATAGAAGTTGACCCAAAGTCACCATACCCTATAATTCATTTCTAACACTGTTTTTCAAATAATCTAGCTATATATCATATGTGAAATCTAGGCTTCCACTAAATTTCTTTGTTTCTTACTAAATGATACACAGAGGTGATTTCTATTTTATCACTAACATTTTACAATGATGAAATGACATCTAAATGTAACAATATTTCATATTGCATTGTAGAGCCTTGTTACAAAAGGAGAGAGATTTACCAGAGTTAATGGTACTTCTGCAAAGTAAAGGGGAACTTTACACGCTAAGATCAGAAGCAGACACAGATAGATTCCTTGACACATCTTAACATTTTGTGGGCTATTTTGGTGATATAATTATTTTATGTTGTATATTTTCTTTGTAGATGTGAAGGGATCATTGTTGAGGCAGCAACAAATCTTTTGCATTCCTGCCTTCAACATATTTGACCCTTAAGATACTTGTGAGAGAATATAATTACTTTGTAGGAAATTTTGGACTGGGCTTCAAGAATAGATCAGAATATATTAAAGTTAGTGATGTACTTTTCCAAGGCTTAGACAGAATGGAGTTGTATGTTTTCATGTTGATGCTCCTGAAGGAACACATTTATAAATATGCAATAGGGTGTATGGTAATAATAATTGTTGTATTCCTAAACAAATACAGCTCCTACAAGGTGGTTCTTAGTTGATTAACAATTATCTTGCAATGAAAATATTTTTACATCTACAAACAGATCATATAATGTGGAATGGACTGGAAATTATGATGACAACATTTGATTAGTAATTTGAACCTAAATTGGACGTTAAGGAAAAAGTTATAGGTTTATAACCATTCATTCTATGAAGTTATTCAAACAAAGTGATGGCTTCCTCAGCATGGATGGAGATAGTTGCATTTCTAATAGTGTGGTATTCATTCTCTATTTGTAAACTCTATTTGTATTTTATTGTTCTCAGAATATACTTCTTTGTTACTGTTAATAAATAATTCTAATAACAATTCAATGACACCTAAAATCAAAAGTTTCAATAACAACTAAAATCAGAAGTTACAGCTAACAATAATGCTTACATTCAAGGTCTAAATATAAATGATCTGAAAATGAAAAAATAAAAAAGAATGCACACAATATCAAATCCCACAAAGAAATTCTATACCTTCTCTTCAAATTCCTTCAAGCTTTTGAAAGCAAAACCAATGAATTATCAATATAATTTTACCATAATAAAAAAACAATTAGAAGGCGTTTAGCCACCTCAAATTGCTCATCTGTTAGGCTTGAACCAACATCTTTCTAGACAAATTCAACAATTCTAATTTAATAATCCTATCAGCCTCTCTTTGTATCTTTTGGGACAATTGCTAGCATAAACTTAGTGACCGTGGTTGTGAATTTTTTGCGAAGCCAAGAGGACCATTTGAACCGTGTTATTTGAACTTTATTTGAAGTGAGAAGGTCTTGTCTTGAACCAACATCTTTCTAGAGAAATTCAACAATTCTAATTTAATAATCCTATCGGCCTCTCTTTGTATATTTTGGGACAATTTCTAGTATAAACTTAGTGACGGTGGTTGTGAATTTTTTGTGAAGCCAAGAGGACCATTTGAACAGTGTTATTTGAACTTTATTTGAAGTGAGAAGTTCTTGTTTAAAACTCTCTGAGTCATTAACTGATTAATAAAAATATGTTAATGTTTGTATTTATTTGGTTATTAAGCTCTTGAGGCACTCAATCCTAACCCTAAGCTATTTTGAGAGAAACTTGTACACACTGAATATCGATGTGTACAACTGTGCTCTGAACCGTCATTGGAATTATTTTTTATATATCAATGTTTGTTGGATGATTCGAAACCCAACGAATCTATAGCAAGTCCTCTAATGGGCTGATGGTATGGATTGCTTAACACAAATGAACTATTTCATTCCTACATGTTTAACAGAAATTTGGAGTACCATGCCACCCATCCAGCATCAGACATCTGGGAAGCCATGCCCACGTATTTTGCCTCAGATTATAAACAAGCACCTCATTTGCAAACCCACGCCTAGCTCTCATGCAAACCAAATCCGTCATTCCTCTAAAATCAAACACTGCGTCCCTTCCATCAGAATCCATAATAGACGGCGGCATGCTTGCGATCTCTCTAACCCTAACGATTGAGGTGCGTGAATCCATTTTGGCATTCTCTATCTCCGATATAATAACAACACCTGAATCCGGTATGCGTGAACCTAGAAGCACACGTGACCCGCAAGTGAACAGAATACCAAACACGTGCCATTTATGCACATCCCTCTAAGGCAACAAATAAATCCCATGCTATCCGGCTTTAAATGAATGGCTGTTGTATATTTAAAGCCCGATATCATGGCTGCACATCCTTCCAAGGCAACCAATAAATCCCATGTTATCAAGCTTTAAATGAATGGCAGTTGTATATTTAAAGCCCGATAGCATGGCAAATATAGCTCGAATGATAGGGATGTGAACACAGACGTCCCTTTTTCGATGCTGAAAGCCATGATGCCCCACCTTCAATAATTTATACATCCACACACTTCTAGTACAAGATACTAATTAATTAATAATAAAATTGATTTATAATAGTAACATTAAAAAAAATAGAACTAATAGTAAATTAGTGATAGGCATCATTTTTTTTAAAGTGATTATCTTGACTCTAGTTGGTAGTATTATCATTTTTGTTCTTTATTTGGATGATATTTTCCTCATAGTGAGTTTTTATGAGTTTACTAATCAATTAACAATTTTAGAGGAATTTGGTTGTAGTATATGTATAATGGGGATATTGAAAAAAATAAAGTTTTGAAAATTAAATCCAGAAAGTTAACTTATGATACTTTTGTAGATGCCATCTATAGCAGGGAGGATGTGCCTTTATACATATGTCTTAGAAATGATATTCATTAGAAACTTAATTGGAGCTACAACATTGAGAAAAAAATTAGTGGAGGGTTGAGAGTTGATTATGGGGTTGAAAACAATTATATGCTAGTGGACTTTTCACTTCTTATTATCTTATATTCATATGAATTTTTTGATTAGTATCTTCATAGAATTTCGTGCAGAAATAGAGAAGATTCAAAATTTTATAATTTATAATCTCAAAATTAAAGCAATACAACCTATCCTCTCCTCCTCATAGTAGTGGGCATTTCTCCCACTAAGAAGAACTATAACTAGCTATTTAATGTATAAGAAGAAAATAAACAATATTGATGGCAAGAGGTTTTCTAAAATTTCTTTTAACTCAAGCCAAAACCACCAACAACATAAGAAAATATGACATAAAGATGCCAAGTCTAAATACTTTGTAATTAAAGAAATATTTCATTTTATAGAATACCAATAATATTAAAAATATTATTACATACAAATTTAAGGAAAATTTGTAATGAGATAAAGGATTAGATGACAAAGGAAAATTAAGGTAATGTAACGAGGTGGTCAACCCTATTATAGAAGATAAAAAGGATCTCATTGTTTGGAGTAGCATAAAGAAGGAAACCAACATTGCTCAAATAAGAACAAACTCTCGAAAGTTGCATATTTGAAATTGGGAATTAGAAAAGACAAAAATTATGGGAAGAAAGAATTTATCATCTTTGTGACATTAAGAGGGTTGAAGCTGAAAATCACTTTCATTTATTGAATCTTATGTATAACCAAATTAGATCACAATTTTTAAAAAAAATCACAATATTGACCTTCCAAATCTTTTAAGTCATCAAAACTAAGTTGATCTCGCAATGCTTATCTTAGTTATTTTTTAGCACAAAAATTACATTATAAAGAAATCAATGTAACATGTCACCTTTATTAAGTTTTCATAGACCAATTATGGTCTTAGTGGATGTTAATCATTATTATCCTCATATCAAATAATTTAATTTATATGAATAATAATTTAATCAATTTAACATTATAGTATTAACATAAGTTCTCTGCATAAACTTTGATGATTGATGTTAACACAATGTTGATGGTTGTAAAAATGAAATTCGTAAATTGAAAAATGTGTTCATGGAGCATGCATTATTTTTAGTTGTTTCCAAGCTACCACATAGGCCATCATGAATTTTTATAGGTAAGCATGTACAAGAATAGTTTTGCTCTTAGCAATATGCACATGTTTGAAAGCAAGGACGCATATTTATTTTTAATACGAAAAGATATTTTAGTAAAATTTTCATAACTTTATACTCATACATGTATTCTTCGAGTTATTTGACTAGTTGGAAAGGCCTTAAAGATATGTACATGTTTATCTTAGAATTAATTTATGATTTTCTATAAATAGTTATTTTTCCACGATAATAGAAAATGAATGTTTAGACCATGAATGATGCTTCAAACAAGCATATATTCTCTCTTATAGTGATAGTTTCTCTCCACTATTAATATGCATTCTATAAAAAGGATTTTCACATGAGGGATGCATTATAAGAGTAGGAAAAGAAGTGGATCATTATCCAAATGAAGCTTCTATGGTTCATGTGCCATTGTTGGGTTATATGGGCCTGACCCAGGTTCGGAAGAGTTATTTAGCCAAACAAATCCCGCAGCTACCGGTGCTCTTGGCTATAGCTCGTGGAGCGCAGACAGAGGTCTCACCCAAGGTAGCAGGGGAGGGTGCTGGAACCAGCATTCCACACCCTTAGGATGTCTAAATGTGGTTTGGAGACTTCACACATTGTTCTGTAGCCTCGCGTTGCTCAACTTTCACACAAATCCAGAACATGACTACTTCACAATGTTAATTACTTAGAATGTTAACGTATATTATATCTAATTTATGGTGGTCATTAAGCAAACATTTAATCAAGATAACCAGTGCACACAGTTAACAAAAACACAGATTTGTCTTCAACCAGAATACAGGCGAATAAATATTCAATATATTAACCATATCTACACTAATACAGAATAACAGAATAATTGCAAATCCACTTATCTTTATTTCCACTTTGTCATTGATACATCCAGATCTACCCTGTGCACTCAGCTGTAGGGGTTCGCACACACAACTATGGACTCTAATAGGCCTCTGTGCACACAGCTGCAGAGCCTCTACTGCAAAACCCTCAGCTTGGACTTACAGACTCTTCAAAAACTTGTTACCTCATAATCCCATTACAATTCAACTCATTCATCTTCCAAAGAACTAGCTACCTCTACCCATAGAGCCTCACTCTATTTATACATTTCCCTGGATCGCGATCCAGGGGTGAGCCGACTCAACTTACATTTCTTTACATTATTTTTGGGTATACTACCCTTTGACTTAACTTATTACACCTAACACTTCGTGCATCTGCGTAGTTTTTGCCTATCTTTACCTAAAATTGTCGGCTTTATGCCCCATGACCATTACGTGGGGCTTCTACCACCCAACAGTCCCCCAACACAATCATTTTGACTCATCCCGAGTCACTCAGCTAGTGCGGTCATCTTTGCAGAGAGATCGATCAGCAACTTCTGCACTTCATGTGTTCCTTCAACAAATTCTGCCATGAGTCGTTGTTAATGTTCCATGTGAGCTGGTGATACATCCGTATCACTTGCAGTTGCTTGCTCGATATCACATATTGCCTACATATGCGCTAACTTACCTTCAATAGTTGTAGAAACATCAAATGCTTCATCAAGGTAGGGCTAGATGTGGTCTTTAAGCACTGCCTCTTGTTGCCGCATGGTGTCAACTTGGGCCTTGAGAGCGTGGGCCTCTTTCATTTTGGCCAATTGGTGTGCGATAGCGATTTTCTATGCAACCCCTCGAGCTGTGTCATAGGCCTGCTATAGTTCGTGTGCCTAAGCTTCCACACGTTAGATAGTTGGATCCTCCTGAAGGGATGTGAGCATAATAAGAGAATGATCTAGGAGACCCGAGAATTCACAGACAATGCACCGCATCATGTCCAATCATGCTTGAATTTTGTCACGACACCATTCGCAATCTTCCATGGTTGCTGCGCCTGGAGTTTAAGCACTGCAATTTGTAGAGTAAGCTCCCCTCCAGCTTTTGTGGCCGCTTCCTGGGTCGTACAAACTCCTGCGGCCATGTGCTGGATCTTAGTAATTGTTGGGCGGTCCTCTGGGATAGCTAAATCTAGTATGATGTTACACGCCTCTATCACCGCTTGTTCTACTTCCCGATAGCATCCGACCAAGTCATCGTGTTAAAGAGTGACCTGTTTTATCTTTGCGTTTTGCTCCATCAAAGTGTGGAGGGCGCGACCTTCTCTGGAACGAAGCTCATTAGTTACTCTTTCATGTAGTTGGTAAAGTATGTCTCTAGGTAAAGTAGCTAGATTTTGTCTCAGCAATGGAACCATTTGTTGGTTTACATGGGCCTAACCCAGGTTGGGAAGAGTTATTTAGCCAAACAAATCCTGTAGCTATCGGACCTTTTGGCAACAACTCGTAGAGCGTGGATTGAGGTCTCACCCGAGGTAGCAGGGGAGGGTGCTGGAACCAGGTTTCCACACCCTCGGGATGTCTAGATGTGGTTTGGAGACTTCACGCACTGTTCTACAGCCTCGCGCTGCTCAGCTTTAGCACAGATCTAGAACAAGACTACTTCGCAATGTTAATTACTTAGAATGTTAATGTAGATTAGATCTAATTTATGGTGGTCTTTAAGAAAACATTTAATCAAGATTACCAGTGCATGCATTTAACAAAAACATAGATTTGCCTTCAACCAGAACACAAGCATATAAATATTCAATATATTAACCAGATCTGCACTAGTATAGAATAACACAGTAATTATGAATCCGCTTATTTTTATTTCCATTTTTTCACTGATACATCCAGATCTACCCTGTTCACTTAGATGCAAGGGTCTGCGCACATAACTGCACTCTACTTGGCCTCTGTGCACATAGCTGTAGAGCCTCTACCCCAAAACCCTCGACTTGGATTTAAAGACGCTTCAAAAACCTCTTAGCTCATAAATCCATTACAATTCAACTCATTCATCTTCCAAAAAACTAGCTACCTCTACCCATAGAGCCTAGCTCTATTTATACATTTCCCTGGACTGCGATCCATGAGTGGGCTGACTCAACTTACATTTTTTATATTATTTTTGGGCGGACTACCCTTTGACTCAACTTATTACACCTTGTGCTCCGTGCATCCGCAGAGTCTTTACCTATCTTTACCCAAAATTGTGGGCTTTATGTCCCATGACCATTACACAAGGCTTCTACCACCCAACAGCCATGAACAGGGCTTCATACCACCACCCATGCCCCACAAATGGAAAATTTAGCCTCCATATGGAATATGGTCATATTATAATGACTTGTATAGTAAATTTGGATCTAAAGGCATTGTTGAAGGGTGTGGGAAGAAAATAGAGCACTTAAGCACCAAATGAAGTTTCTAGATGTTTGAGAAAATGTGTTGTTACACAAAGGACAAACACCTTAAGTAACCATCACACAACTAGATAAGAAGTAATAATATAAATTCCTTTATGTGGTTAAAACAATATAAAAAGGAAATAGCCCATGCTCCTATCCAACCCAGCCACTTGAGACAATTTATTAATGTAAAAGACATTTTCCGAATAAGATAATTTTTTACAACTGATCATCAAAAACTCATTGGGTATGTGTTATATTCTATATATGACTATCCGTACATGCTGTATGCCACATTGGGTGCAGTTAGGGGAGGGCGGGGCGGAGGGGGTTGTAGGGGAGAGGAAGTCCGCATACGTGGGGGTTCAATGGAAATACCCATGAATTTATTTTTTGGTGGCCCTTTACATTTTCTTTTGGTTCTTTTCAATACACAATTTTTACTTTTAGCTATTTTGTGGTTCATGTTGGTTTTACCCATGGTTTTTAATTTCAATTAAGGAACTATGGTCCTATTTGAATCCAGGATAAATGGATTGGAAAGTTAGGGATCTTATGGGTTAGATAAATTGTATTGTAATATTGTAAAGAAAATATAGTGAAATATATTTCTGATTTTCCTAGTTTTAGTTTCGAAGGTAAAATTGCTTTATTATTTTATGTGTTCCATTCCGTCCTTTTGTTTTATCAAGAATCTATTTGGAAAAATTAGTTACAAAGGGTTAAAACACACAATTGGTGTTAGAGTAACATTACATTCAAGCGGATTCTTTTGTGGCTAAGGGGTTTTTTCTTGGGATTGTGGTAGATCATGTAGTCATGGGAGATTGGCATAATTGACTCTTGTAGTGAAAGAAAATGAAGAGATTTTCAAAGATAGAGATCAAGAAATTCAATGATTATAGTTCTGAGTTATGGAAGCTCAAATTGGATGATTTTTTAGTGGAAAGAGATCAATACATCACTTTAGATTTGAATTCGACATTGATGAGGATGTTGATGGAAATCTGGACCAAGTTAAATCAAAATGGAAAGATCATAATATGATTGTGTATTTCAGGTACAATATTACTTATTGCTTTATGAAAAGATACAATGAAGACATCGTGGGATAAGTTAGGGATTTTGTTTCAATATAAGTCTCTGATGAATAAATTGTTCCTACCATAATATAAGAACGATGGATGGAGACAACCAAATAACTCTTATTCCAATATAAGTGAAATACTTTCACTTAAATACATAATACTCACTTAGATTATTTACATTAAAGCACACCTAACCCTTTTGCAACATCATACTTTGACCCAAAAACATAATACTTTCCCAATTGAAGTACAATATATATCTAAACAAACACAATATAAAATTATTATTTTTATGGTACCATACAATATAAAATTGTGTGATGCACAAAAAAATGGCTAATTTAGATATAAAATGTTGAATAAAGCAATAAATATATTTTAGTATATAGAAATTTTATTAAATCAAAAGAATAGATAAAACTACAAATTTGTACGTTTAGAATGCTGAAACCAAGAGCTGCAAGGTAAAAAAAAACGTTAGAAATGCTCGTTATGAACACAGATGGTTGATCTATTAGACATTCATATCTAGTCTACGTTCAAAACCAAAGAAATTTGGAGTACCATGCCACCCTTCCAGCATAGGACATCTGGGAAGCCATGCCCACGTATTTTGCCTTAAATTATAAACAAGCACCTCATATGCAAAGTTGGCAAACCCACGCCTAGCTCTCATGCAAACCAAATCCCCCATTCCTCTAAAATCAAACACGGCGTCCCTTCCATCAGAATCCATAATAGACGGAGGCATCCTTGCAATCTCTCTAACCCTAACCATCGAGGTGCGTGAATCCATTTTGGCATTCTCTATCTCCGATATAATAACAGCACCTGAATCAGTTATGCATGATCCTAGAAGCACACGTGACCCCCAAGTGAACAGATTGCCAAACAAGTGCCATTTATGCACATCCTGTAATGGTAAGGGTGTGAACAGGGACGTCCCTTCTTCCATGCTGAAAGCCACGATGCCCCACCTTGAATAATTTACATCTACACACTTCCAATACAAGAAATCCCCAGAAGCAACAGCTTTGTTCGTTCCTATCGTCGACAGTGCTCTAAAATTCGGTGGCAGGTGTCCCGCTGTACTCCACGATTTCAAACTCGAATCATAAATTTCTACTCTCTGTGCCTGTGCCGAGTTCACCATTGCTATCACTTTATATTTGTCTCCATTGTGGCCGTGGCCCTCCTCTACCATGATGGTCATGCCCCAAATATCACGAAGTTCTATCGACTTTCCTGTAAGAGGATTACAGACAATATTAAAACAACTCTTAATATCATAGGAGTGGACAGTTGCCAAGAAAAGGCCGCAGGCCGATCCCTCCACACAGATTTCGTCAACGTCATAATGATTTTTTAAGAAAGCAAGGGAGAGTTTTTTCCACGTGCCCGTGAATAAGCAATAAACAATACAACTCAACGAAGGGAAGTCATGGAACAAAAGAATCCATGGTTTCTTGTTCGGAGGTGCCGCAACCCAATCGTTATTTATGAATTGGGTGGATGAAAATAGGGCGTTCCATTCACTACACACGCCGCAATATCTACATAATCTTTCCGCTGGAAGCCATGCCAATGCGTTCTGCTTTAGATCGTTCGGCAACTGAGACCACCACGCTGAGCACTCCTCCGGACCTGCCCTTCCTGGAATTTCCATTTTTAACGACAACAGATATTTTGACTTTTATATTAACTAATATTTGTGGAAGAACATAAGAATTTCAGGTTGAACCGGTGAAAGCTCGAGAATCGGATTAATTCTGTGCTCAAGAAGTCTGCAAACACAGAGATAGGGGTGGCGAATGCATGGTTCTACGGGTTGCTTATAAGTTTCTGTGGTTAGAATTTGAAGGGACTGTGTTATTATTGTTAGGTGAATGATATCACAAGCTTAGAGCTATCGTTGATGGTTCTAGGGGTTGTTTATATCTTTCTGTGGTTAGAATTTGAAGGGACTGTTTTATTATTGGTATGTGGACGGTTCGAGTACTCAACTTGATTATAACTTGTTTAGAATTTGAAGGGACTATGTTATTATTTGTAAGTGGACGGTTCGAGTAGAAAACTTGATTATAACTTGTTTGTAACTTTCAGTAGCTAAAATTTAAATCAGAATATACTTTCATTTGTAAATTGACAGTTGGATCAAAATATTTTGGACTCCTAACTTCCGCTTGCAAATGAAACTTTGATTCATATTCCAAAACCACTCTTTTCTTTTCAGATTCTACGACTTTTTATTTATAATTACAAAATAACGAATATTTCGCTGTTGCAAATACTTTTTTATTACTATTTCTTATTATTAAGATATTACATAATTATATAATTTAGCCTCGTATGCTTCATTCAGGGCCTCCCATTTAGCAATATATTTTGTATTTTTTTCTGAATTATAATAGTAATACATGTATATGTGAATTTGAATTATAATAATTGTAGAATTGAGGTTTGTAACAAATATATGATAGAGGTTTTAGCCTAAATTACATTATCAATCAATTGTTTACCTGTTTCGAATCAACAAGTGTGGTTCATAGTCATCACAAATTGAATGAACCAGATCATGGCTGCATGTTAAATAGAAATAGAAGATTACCGGGTTCATGGTCATGACAAGTTGAAGGAACCAGATCATCGCTGCATGTTAAATAAAGAGAGAAGATCATCCAACAGTTATATTTGACTAGAAACGGCTATAATAGACCACAAAACGTCTATATTTGACTACACTGGACTAAAAGATAGTGATAATGGCTATTTTTTACTTGACTCGTTGAGGGACAATTAATTTAGATAATTAATTTAGATAAGGAGAATAAATTCAGATTATTAATAAGTTAGTTATTTTATTATTTTAATTATAAGGTTATAATGGAATCTAAATAATAAAGGTTTATTATAACTTAAATCATTTTTTGTAGTCAAGTTTATGTGATCCATAATGAATTAAACAAAGTCTTTTGGTAGTTAGAAATTACATGAGAGAATTTTTTTTGGCCAAAAAGCGTTTCGAACCAACAAGTGGTGCTCATCATTTCAACTACTAACCCTTTGGAGAAAGAATATATTATTATTAGTTAAGTTAATATTTGTAATTAAATATATTTTATTTAAAATCTCAAACATTAATATTATAATATAAAAAGTATATGGAATAAATAAATTAATAATTTGTTAGAAGAATAACTAGCATATTTAGTTAAGTTAATATTTATAATTAATTTTTATTTGTATTTCTTTAAAAGTTGAAATATTAATATCATAATATCAAAAGTATAATTTGTTAGAAGAATAGCTAATTTATTTAGTTAAATAATCCAATTTATTTAATAATAACCCTTAATATTATATAAGAAGTAAAGGTTAATTAAATGAAAAGAAAAACTAATTTTGGTTTTTAAGAAATTCTCTATAACCCTGAGGAGAAAGGAGATAATATAATTAATTCATTTTATCTATAAGCATAAATATTCAATATTGTAATATTAATAGTATTTAGATAATAATTATCAACTTTTACTTTTAATAGCAATATAATTACATAAATTAGGATTAGTTAATGATGATGAGCTACTTAATGCCTCGCAAAATAACCTTCATGTGATGATCCGAAGGCATTGCTCAAAATAAATTTTCCCACAAAAGTCTACATTCAGATAACAATGTACATTGAAATAACAATGGAGTTATTAGCTAAGTTAAAAAAAATTGTATAAAAATTAGGTTCCTATTAAGTCAATAATTTAAATTTCCTTTCACACTAATTAATAATTAATCACTTTTAATAATACTTTATAATAAATAATTAATTGGTTCACATAATATTGTATTCTATCATTTTAATTAAATAGCTAATAATAATATATAATATAATATTAAATAAGAATACAATAAGAAAAAGTTATTAATTAAAATAATTTAAACTATTCTTTAATATACCAATTAATTAATGGAATTGATTTATGATAGCAACATTAAAAAAATAGAGCTAGTAGTAAATTAGTAACGCTATTAGTTTTTTTTAAGTGATTACCTTGACTTTTGTTGGCAGTATTTCATCTTTGTTTATTATGTGCATGATATTTTCCTTATAAAGAGTTTTTTCTTTTACGTTAATAAGTTAGAGGAATTTGTTTGTAGTAAATGTATGATGGGAAAATTGAAAAAATGAAATTTATGAAAATTAAATTAAAAAATTAAGTTAGGATATTTTGTAGATGTTAATAATAGTTTGGATGATGTGTTTTTATACTTGTTTTAAAAATGATATTCATTAGAAATTTAATTGGAGTTATAATATTGAGAAAAAAATTAGTTGAGTGTTGAGAGCTGATTGTGGGGTTGAAAACAATTGTCTACTAGTGGACCTTTCACTACACCATAAGAATACAACCTTTTTTTAGTCTCTTATGAGCCTTATTATCTTATATTCATATGAATTTTTCGATTAGTATCTTTGTACAATCTCACAGAGAAATAGAGAATATTCAAAAGAATTTTATAACTTATAATCTCAAAATTAAAGGCAATACAACCTATCCTTTCCTCCTCATTGTAGTGGGCCTTTCTCCCACTAAGAAGAACTATAATTAGCTATTTAATGTATAAGAACAAAATAAACAACATTGATGGCCAGAGGTTTTCTAAAATTTCTTTCAACTCAAGCCAAAACCACCAACAACTTAAGAAAAGATGACATAAAGATGCCAAGTCTAAATATTTTGTAATTAAAGAAATATGTCATTTTATAGAATACCAATAATATTAAAAATATTATTATATACAAATTTAAGGACAATTTGTAATGAGATAAAGAACTAGATGACAAGGGAAAATTAAGGTAATGTAAGGAGGTGGTCAACCCTATTATAGAAGATAAAAAGGATCTCATTGTTTCGAGTAGCATAAAGAAGGAAACCAACATTGCTCAAATAAGAACAAACTCTAGCAAGTTGCATATTTGAAATTCGGAATTAGAAAATGACAAGCATTATGGGAAGAAAGAAGTTGTCATCTTTGTGACATTAAGAAGGTTGAAGCTGAAAATCACTTTCCTTTATTGCATCTTGTGTATAACCAAATTAGATCACAATTAAAAAAAAAATCACAATATTGACCTTCCAAATCTTTTAAATCATCAAAACTAAGTTGATCTCACAATGCTTATCTTAGACCTTTTTGAGAACAAAAGTTATATCATAAAGAAATCAATGTAACATGTTACCTTTATTAAGTTTTCATAGACTAATTATGGTCTTAGTGGATGTTAATCATTATTATCCCCATATCAAAAAATTTAATTAATACGAATAATAATTTAATGAATTTAAGTTTATATTATTAATATGAATTGTCTACATAAAGTTTGATGATTGATGTTAACACAATGTTGATGGTTGAAAAAATGTCATTGGTGAATTGAAGAATGTGATCATGGAGCATGCATTATTTTTATTTCCGAGCTACCACATAGGCCATCATGAAGTTTTTCAGGTAAGCACATACAAGAATAGTTGTTCTCTTAGGAATATGCACATGTTTTAAAGCATCAATGAATATTTATTTTTAATATGAAGAGATATTTTAGTAATTTTTTCATAACTTTATATAGATACATGTATTTTTGGAGTTATTTGACTAGTTGGAAAGGCCTTAAAGATATCTACATGTTTATCTTAGAATTAATTTATGTTTTTCTATAAATACTTATTTTTCCCAGATAATAGAAAATGAATGTTTAGACCATGATTGATACTTCGAACCAACATATATTCTCTCTTATAGTGATAGTTTCTCTCCACTATTAATATGCATTATATTAAAATGATTTGCACATGAGGGATGAATTTCATGGAATTAACATTATAAGACTAGGAAAACAAGTGGATTATTATCCAAATGAAGCTTCCATGGTTCATGTGCCATGAACAGGGCTTCATACCACCACATATGCCTTAGAAATGGAAAATTTAGCCTTCGCGTGGAATATGCTCATATTACAATGACTTGTATAGTAGGTATGGGTCTAAAGGCATTGTTAAAGGGCGTGGGAAGAAAATAAAGCACTTAAGCCCTAGATGAAGTTTCTAGATGTTCAATAAAATGTGTTGTTACACATAGGACAAACACCTTAAGTAACCATCACACAACTAGATAAGAAGTAATAATATAAATTCATTTATGTGGTTAAAGCCATATGAAAAGGAAATAGTCCATGGTCCTACCCAATGTGGCCACTTGAGGAAATTTACTAATGTAGAAGACATTTTCTAAATAAGATAAATATTTACAACTAATCATAAAAAAACTCATTGAGTATGTGGTGTTATATTCTATATATGACTATCCCTACGTGGTGTATGCCACATTGGGTGCAGTTTGGGGGGGAGGGGAGGGAGTTGTAGGGGAGAGAAAGTTGCCATACTTGGGGGTTCAATGGAAACACCCATGGATTTATTTTTTGGTGGCCTTTTACATTTGTTTTTGGTGCTTGTCAATAAACAAATTTTACTTTTAGCTATTTTTTGGTGTATGTTGGTTTTACTCATGGTTTGTAATTTCATTTAAGGAACTATGGTTCTATTTGAATCTGCAATAAATGGAATGGAAAGTTATGGATTTTTTGGGTTATATAAATTATATTGTAATATTGTAAAGAAAATATAGTGAAAAATATTTCTGATTTTCCTAGTTTCAGTTTCCAAGGTAAAATCACTTTATTATTTTTTGTGTGTTCCATTCAATCCTTTTTTTTTATTAAGAATATTTTTGGAGAAATTAGTTACAAAGGGTTAAAAAACACAATTGGGGTTAGATTAAAATTGGCTTCAAGTGAATTCTATTGGTGCTAAGGGTTTTTTTCTTGGGATTGTGGTAGATCGTGTAATCATGGGAGATTTTCATAATTGACTCTTGTAGTGAAAGAAAATGGAGAGATTTTCAAAGATAGAGATCAAGAAATTCAATGATTATAGTTTTGATTTATGGAATCTCAAATTGGATGATTTTTTAGTGGATAAAGATTAATAAAGCACTTTATATTTGAATTCTACATTGATGAGGATGCTGATGGAAATCTGGAACAAGTTAGATCAAAATGGAAAGAGAATAATGTGATTGTGTATCTCAGGTTCAATATTCCTTAGTATTTTATGAGAAGATACCATGAATGCATCGGGGGACAAGTTAGGGATTTCGTATCAATATAAGTCCCTGATGAATAAATTGTTCCTGCAGAAAAGGTTATATAATATGAGGATGATGGATGGAGACATAGTGATAGAACATTTGAATACCTTTAACATTGTGGTAATTCAATTATTATCTATTGGTATTTATATTTTAGATGAAGATATGTGTATCAATTCATTCTGTTCTCTCTCTAATCGATGTGATATTTTTTTTTTTCCATAAGTAGTATGCAACCAGTTTAAGTTTCAATGAAATGGTATGATCCTAGATATCGAAGAAGACGAGATGGAAAAACATGGAAATACATAAAATAAATGCCTTTGTATATACGATGATGCTCTCATGTTAGTAATAAAAATACTTCCTTAAATCATATATCTAAATCTAGAGGAAGATCCCAATATTTACAAAAGTCTGTAAAAGTATGTTGGGGATGTGGAAAAGATGACATTATGATAAATACTGTAGATCCAAAATTATTGAGAAAGGGAAGGGATCTAAGGATTCTCCCTCTAAAGAAGAGAAAACATCCTGAGATGAAGGGAGGGATGTATGTTTGGATTCAAGTTCACATGTATATCATTAGGCATGGTTGGT
Organism: Pinus taeda; assembly: GCA_000404065.3. Taxonomy (NCBI): domain Eukaryota; kingdom Viridiplantae; phylum Streptophyta; class Pinopsida; order Pinales; family Pinaceae; genus Pinus; species Pinus taeda. The sequence continues at coordinate 29,473 of APFE031467566.1, forward strand.
TGACTTACGGGCATTCCTTCGTATGACTTTTCACAGGGTGTGGATTTGTGATTATGAAAGATATGATGGTGGTTATGTTTTCCTAGGAGTGTATCAATAGTTATCTTGGAAACATGAAAACCATTCGGGGATGGGAGGGGGGTGAATCAGTATTGTGTCCTTATGCCAATTTTTTCCTTTTCTTACCAACTCTGATTCATCCATTCATTAGAAACCCAATATAGTAGATATCATAAAAGACCATTATTCATTCATTATGACCATATTGAGGATATCCCACATTGGATCAACAACTTTTAAAACCTATTGTTCTTATCCAATCTCTTTCCATTCACTCTAATCACTCTCCCATGGAGCCTCCATATGGGGGGCATGGGGTGATGGGCAGGGGGTGTAATGACCCTTCTTTTAGAAATGTGTTTGTAGGGTTTACTTCTCAACAACCTTCTTAAATATCAACCATCTCAACAAATAAACATATCGTGAATGAAAATCTCCATAAGAAAGCAACAATCGCAAGCCACATCAAGAAAAATATGTAAATTTTCCTTAAGATCCTGCGAGTCAGTCACCATAATCTACGAGGCATTCCCGTGCACAAACCACAAGACAACCTCTCCTGGAGATCCCTTCACAAAATATAGCTGCCATGGTGGAGCACATAAAGGAGCACACTATAATGTGTAAGTTTACTAGGCCTTGGGCCTCAAAAAAGCTTTTGATAAATTGGATTAAGAAGAACTAGGCCATCAAAGGAGAGATGAATCTTAAACAAGGATATTGATGTTTTTCCATCATTATGTTAAATAATGTGTTAGATCAAGACAATATATTTCAAGGAGTTATTTACTTCATGAGCTTAGTTGGGCTCTCTATGCAAAGGGGCTTCACTCAATCAACCTCTAGCATATCATGTACGTTCATGGCATACAAAAAATATTGTTAATTTGACTACATATAAGCAATTACCTCTAAAATCACATTATTTAACCCCTTATCAATATGAACCCAATATACCTTCCCAATTTAAAAAACCCTTACTTTTACTAGCCATTGTAGGTACTCATTTTTTCATTAACAGTTTTTATACCCGTTCATATTTTTTTATTAAATTTGACCTCCATTTTTTATACTTCCCAATATAAAAACCCTTTACCCCCTATTATATGCTCAATATATTATGTCATTTTTCTTCTCAATTTATATCCTCCAATATGAATGCGCGTAGTATGGTATTTCTCCCCTAGTTGTAATATCCTTGGGTTGATTTTCTATATAAATAAAATAAGACCAAGGTCACGGGTCACGTATTCGAATTTTAATTGAGAAGAAAAAATCACATTGGGGGTCACTTGGGGTAATGAATGGATATGGAAATTGAAATTGGTATATGTGAAGGAAAAACGAAATACAAGACAATTTAATATAAGAAATAAAGGAAAATAGGATAAAAATAAGATGAAGTGACAAGAATATCCATGTAAGAGAAATTAAAGAGAGAATAAAGGAAAACAAAAGAAAAGAGGAAAATGAAAGAAAAAGATATCAGCGATCAACGATGAAAAGGCACTTGAGAAATACTTCTCAGATTTTAACAACGTTTTCTCATCTTTTGATCAATTTTTAGGAACCATACTCCAAGAGAGAGAACAAGAAAATTACAACCAAAGGAAATCAAGGAAGCGTAAGATGAAGTTTGGACAAGAAGAAGTAAGGGCATAAAATAATTACTAACTTGTAGGTAACAATGTGCATGTGAGATTTAGCATGTTAGGATTTGAATGCATGCTGCATGAATTGGTCTATTTTTTATGTTTGTTTTCATTGGAATGGGATTTAATTGGATTAATGGTGGTTTCAACCTTGCCTTGCTAATTCCTAGATGGCCAAGGTGTATTGGTTTCCTTATTTTGGTTTAGGTTATGGATGAATGGTAGAATTCAAATCCTCATGAGGTGGTCATCGGAAAATTTCCAAGGGTCAAGGGTGAATATGGGTTTTCTCCTATAACTCTTGAAGGATGGGTGGAGATAGAAAAATTCCTCTAGGTATGGTGAATAAGTTGGAGGCATCCATTCTTGTTAGGTTTTGGTGATTTTTGGACCACTTTAGTTGAAATAAATGTGGCTAAGGTTTGACGTGGTTTAGCCTCTAGAATCCCTGGTTGGTTCTAGTTTTTCTTATCCCATGTAATCCCACATTTTTTCTTGGAATATGGCATGGGGGTTATTAGCTTAAGGAAAGAATTGGTTCAACCCAATCTATGGTTAGATGGTACATGGAAGTCCCTAACTTGGTTGACTTTTTCACATGTTATTATGTGTTGATTCTTGTCGAAGTTAATAAGAACAAGTACTAGTTTAATGTATGATTTTATTGTTGGTTTTTCATGGCTACATTATGGTTAAATGTTGGTTACAAGCATGGTATATTTCTCATTATATGATATTCTCTTGTATTGGATCAATTTCATCGTTTTATGGGCTCTTTATTACTTTATATGAATGCATGAGCTAATATATGTTGTTGGAACTAGTAAGAGAGGGAAGTAAGCCCTCTTGATGAACATATGATACAAACTTTTGAAACCCGTGAAAAAAATATGCATCAATGACTTATAGGTACCATAGTCACAAAGTGTTTTTAAAAATGAATAACATGTATGTGACAAGTTTGACCTCATTTCCATAATTGAATCTTGGAAGTTTGCTCATGCATAGTAACTCTCAGCTCATGTTTACCCTAGTAAGTATGTTCAAGTGGGTAAATTTGTATATAAATATGCCATTGTTTCACAGGATTGTCATGGGTCTTTCTTATGGAAGAATGATTGCTTTATGCAGATGAATGGAATGGAAATAATTTTGGTTTTATGAGGAATCAAGTAGGAAAGTAGCCTTGAAAGTTCTATGGGGTCAGTATCATGTGGATATAATTTTGATATTATGTGATTATAACTATTCCTATGTTTATGTTATGGATAGGAAATGTTGAAGGATACATCAACAGAATGAAAGCAATGTGATATCTGACATGATGGGACAAGCCAGGATAATGGAAGAGTGAAATACCTAGTACTTGGGTTTTTGATGAACACTGTAAGGTATGGAAAAGACAATAGAGGCAAGCGTTTTTTGTAGAGATGGTGTTGTCTCTAGATGTGCAACACTACTATTATGTACATCTTGTACATGTGTTGTGTTGTATTATGTCATGTGTACTTGTTGTATTGTGAAACGTGTATTCATTTTTTTGTACTGTGTGTACATGTATGTGTTTTTCGTATACTATGTGTATGTGTATATGTTGTGAAGGGATTAATTCTTGAGATCCATGGAGGTTTTGGGTTGGAACGTGCTTAACAGAGCAGTTTGACAATTTGGGTTCCCTGGATATTTTCGGTTGGAGAATTATAACGACTTGGGTTACCTAGAGGTTGTGGGTTGATATAGAATCCTTAGAGCCCTAGGAGTTTGGGAAGAGACCAATATTGAGTTTCTGATATAGAGGGTAGAGGTGGTATAGCATATTGATGCCATTGTTGTTGATATTGATCATAGAGGTGGTATAGTTTAAGGATGGCCTTGTTGCTGATATTAAGGGTAGAGGAACTATAGTCTTTGGATGTCATTTTTTCTGATAATGAGGGTGGAGGTAGTACAGTATTTGTATTACCTTATTTCTTTGGAAGAGAAGGAAAGAGAAGGCACTAGGTGTGTGTCCGGTTTCAGAACCAGCTTAGTGTGTGTATGGAAAGGATAAAGAACAAAGGTAGAATAAAAGAACCATTTAAAATATAAGTATCAATATTTCATTTCAGTTTTAAATCTAAAAATTATGAATATAATCTAGGATTTTGATTTATGATGGTTGATGTTTGAGCTAACCAAATGTGATATGTTTATACATGACGATTTGATCAAGGATCTAATTTGACTTATTCTAAAAAGAAATAAACATAATTGAAAGTGTCACCTTATTGATGAGCTACTAATGAGATATGATTTGAATTTATTTCAATTCCTTTTTAGTCTAATGGAAATTATGTTCTTTGTACAAAAAGGCCTGGAAAATGCCTGGTTTGGGTGGTCGGAACTAGCTACAAGAGAATTAGTAGCAATGACAAAAGGAATTGGAATATGCAACAATATGTCAGTGAAGCTCTTATAGAGCAGGGCGATTGTGGGACACTGGTACCCAATGGTGTCCATTGAATTCCATAATCATTCTATGTGTAACCACCCTGGGTTAAAAGTTCATGTGATAAAGTTAATAAAGGAGAAATAAGACAAAGGTCATGGGAATTCCAAGCTCAATGTTGGGTAAAACATAGTGATGGGTATCACTAGTGATTAACTTAGGGCTAAGGAAATTAGCAAAGGACAAGTGAAATTAATTTGAATTTTATTTATGAAATAATGGAAGATAGGAGAAAAGGAAGGTGAAAGGTCACAAAATTGCATGTGAGGAAAATTAAAGGAAAAATAGGTGAAAATGAAGAAAATAGAGGCCTAAATGATAACAATGTGTCAGAGGATCAATTAAGAGCTTTTGCTAGTTTATCTTTTATCAGTTCGATTTTGGGGCTCTCTCTCTCCATTCTCTCATACTCTCATACTCTTGCATAGTTAAAGAATTCTCAGAGCACTCTAGAATACATTGAATTTGAAGAAGGAATGAAAAAGAAAGTAGGAAATCAAATGGGAACAGGTGGATTTCCTCGATTGATAGTGGTTTTACCCTTACCTTTCCATTTCCTAGATATCCATGGTGCTTTAGGTTTCTCCATCTGATTGTTTTTTTATTGGTTTTCATAATTCCTTATGATCATGGGTTGGAAAAAAATGTTATGGATCCCTATAAAGGTTGACTTACAAGTTTTGAAGCCTAGGCTGAAAAATTGCTCTGTAGCACTTCATGGGTTGAGTTACTAGTCCCATATATGGGTTGAACAAATCCTCTTGAGCCTTGGAAGGTTGTGGTTTAGGTTATTAGTTCTTGGAGCCCTAGATAGTTGGGTAGAGAAAAATCTAGTTAGTGTTAGTGATGTCCAACCGTGAGGTGGAATCACTAGTTGAGGCTTGAGTTGGTTGGCCTCTAGAAGTAATCGTTTGGTTTTTCTTGGTTTATTCCATGAGATCCCCCATTCATGTGTGTAATATGGTGTGGGGGTGATTGGCAAAAAGTGGGATTTGGTTAAGCCCAATCTATGATCGGGTGGTACATGGTAGTCATTGAATTTGGGGAATTTTGGATATGTTAATAAGAACTATTTTACTATTGTATTTTATGAGTAATTTTACTCGAGATTATGTAGGTATGATGGATGTTATAAAATGGTTTATATGTTGCTTATTTGCTACCTATATGATGGTTCTATGATGTATACTGTCTATGGCTCTTAATAAATTTCGATTATTTGATTAATGGTTAATGAATGCATGAGATAACGAATGTTATTGCAACTATTATGAGAGGGCACTAGACCTTATTTCAATTCTTAGATAAGTTTCATACCACTATGTTTTGATATGCATTCATGACCTGCAGATTACATGTTTGCCATATTTTTGACAAAATGGCTGTCATGGTAAGGCCTGGATAGGTCAACTATTTGATCAAGCTTTATAGGAATGGATTTTTCATGATCTCATTTATCATTTTGGAAAGTCTCACTCAGTTATCAATAATGGTCTAGAGGTTGACCTAGAATTTAGGCTTAGAATTATGGACTACACCCTCTGAACTGGAGAAATTAGGTTGCAACTGCATGGATGCAGTGTTGTGCATATAGTTGGAGGATCCCAACTGCATGGATTCCTTTTTGTGGGTGCATGCATGGTCCCAATGATGAGAAAAATAGGTCTAGCTCGGGTTTTGGCCATTTGGGGTGGTTGTTCAATCTCTAATGACTTGTATCCCTCGTAGGATGTGTTGATTTGTCAATTTGTTGTCATTAGTTGGCCCCACTTCCTTAATTGGATATAGGAGGTTAGGTTAGGTCATAGTATATCTTCATCTCATGTCTACCTTGATAGGTTGGTGAAACTAGGTAGATGTTGGATGGGTGGTTATAGATTGGTATCAGAGTGAAATGTGTTTGTCATGCATGCATGTTAGTTGCTTATATGTTTGTTATGCATGTATTGTAATAGTCGTTGTTGAAGTAGTGTTGTCATGTATAAGTTGATGATGTTGATGTTAAGATGATTGATATGTTGATTTCATATGTTGTGCTAATCCAAACTAATTTTATAGATGAGATATCCTCCTCTGAACTTCATTGAGGTATGTTGATCATGTTTGTATTTGGTTATATGACATGGTATGTTTGCGGGTGATAAGAATTAGATACTTATACTTTTTTGCATCCATCTCGATGCATTTGGAGTGGAAAAAAGTGGAGGAATCAACTCAGAGAACCCTCTTTACCGACGGGACCCAGTTTGGCTAAACAGCGTCTGAAAACATTTGAGAGTGTTTTGAGGCATCGAAAAATGTTTTTTTGGGGGAGGGGCTTTTCCTCTTAATATTAGCACCTTTTCATGCTATTCTACACATATAAAGTTTTCCAACTCTGCAAGAATCGAGTTAATCAACGTCCATATGAAAAATTTATGCCACTGAGAGGTTGAACTTTATATTTTCACACCTATGGCTCGGTAGGATGCCACGTCAGCCCCCATTATTCATGGAAAATGGGCTAGCCACATGTTTTTGATGTACAATATTCTAGAAGTGTCTATTTTATAACACTAGTTAAGAATTGATGTAGTCAAAATTAACCACTAGTAGGCTATTGGGTTGTGCTATAACCAGACCACTAGTAGGTAGAGGCATTCCATTCTTTCAAAATCATTTTGCTCTATAGTTGAGTAAAGATAGCCAGGAGAGATAAGAGGTAGAGCACAAAAAGATTTTTTTTGCATTGTAGCAGCCCGTGAGACACATACGTTACTTCTTTGTATCTTCAACCATATTTTGAAACAGAGAAGGAAAGCAAAGCAGCCTCACCTTCCAGCTAGGATTTCTCCCAAAAAGGTTTCCTAGAGAAAATATATTGTGTATTATGTGTGTGTGAGATTACTTCTTCTTTCTATTCTTTTCTGTGTGATTTACTTTTACGTGCATGCACTTTATAGTTAGTTTTACATATCTAGAAATTAAATAAAATTGTAATAGTGTAGAATCTCATATTTTTAATATAATATTATGATATTTGTAGTGACGAAATGTCCAATTGAATATCCATGGAATTTAACAAATCATTTGGTATGAGAGAAAGTTCCTTTAGGTATTTTTGGAGATTGTAGGGATCTATATCAGCGAGGCCAAAAATCGTAAAACCCTAATAATAGGTGACAAATCAGTAATTAAGCCTTGTGATCCTACAGAGGTGAGGTTTTTGTGGCTCGAAAAATAATTTGTGGATACAAACCAGAATGTAAACCTCATCATGGAGGCCCTACATAATAAGATGGGGATATTTGGAGAAGTAGGAGGTTTGAATGTAGAGGAAAAATTAGAAGGGGGGTGGAGAGATTGTGAAGATGCAGATAGCTAGCCAAAGAAAGAACTTGGAAAAGATCACCCCAGTTTGAGTGTTTAAAGTGGAAGCAAAATTCGATATCAAGTTGTACCATGGTGAGATAAATAGTATGAAGTTGAACCATAGGTTGCAGCAATTGGAAGTTTATTTCAATGTTCATGAGATTGAGGAAGGGTAGAAAATTTCATTTAGAAGGCTGAAATTGGAGGGCCATGCACTGACTTGGTGGGAGAGCCACACAGAAACCCTGAGGTTGGAAGGAGAACCTCTAGTGACTAAGTGGGATAATTTCAAAACCCTCATTAAGTCACATGTTTATCCCATTGGGTATGTGGAAGAGCAATGGATCTGATGGCATTACTTCAGGGAAAATCTAAGCGAAAGCGTGCAGGAGTACATCACAAAATTTAGAAAGATGGCTATAATGTTGGGTATCTCTTCAAAGATCCTAGATTACCCCTAACATATTTGGGGGGTTTGCACTGCTATCTGGATGAGAAAGTGATGCTATTCAAGCCCAAAATGGTGGATGAGGTTTGTGTACATGCACAATACCTGGAGAATATAGGCCTGAAAATAGCACAATCAAGTGGATTGAAGCAAAAGAAACAACAAGATGCTTCTAAGGAAAGGAAGAAGAAGGAAATATGGGGAAAAGATAAAATATGGCATCCATAATACACCAATGCAAATATCCTAGAAACCACTATAACCACTGCAATATTGATGACCATACAGAGGAGAAGTGTTGGAAACGACAGCCAGAGCTAAACATGGAGAACAATAAGAAAGATAATAATAACAAGAATCTAATGGCCACCGACTTGAGCAACCAAGTTGAAAGAATCTTAGATGTGGACGAGAATATCATTTGTACATCAGTGTAGAAGGAGGAGAATTTGAGTAGCCTTTAGAAACAGGTAGAGAAAGAAATGACCAAACTCTTACATGTAAAGATATAGGTCAATAATAGGAAGATTGATGCTCTATTTGACTCAGGATCACAAGAAAATCTCATTGCAACAGATCTATTCAAGAAGTTGGGGTTGCAATTTTGTGACCATCCAAACGCATATCCACCAGGATAGGTACATAAGGATGCAGAGCTAAAGGTAACAAAATATTGTAAAATTAGATTTTCTATCAATGCTCATTTTATTGATGAAGTAAATCTAGATGTTGTTCCCCTTGATGTATGTGGAGTCATATTTGGAAGCCCATTCATGTACATATGTGGTGAAATATTCATGAGTAGATCTAAACAATACTAGCACATCAAGGATGAAAAATCATTCATCATTAATATGCACAAAGGGAAGTCGAAAATTTCACTAGTAGGTGCCAACCAAGCCAAGAAATTGATTAGTTCTAGCAAGGAGTATGTTTTATTTTTTTGAAGAGAAAATCAGTTTGTAGGGGAGTCAATGAGAGGAAATGCATCCCTAGAGGGGTGTAATAAGAAACAAAAACATAAATTAGAGGAGTTGTTACTTGCATACAAGTACATTTTCTGAGAGCCTAAAGGGTTGCCCCCTAAGAGAGCAAAGGAGCATAAGATCCTAATATTGCCAGACTCCCCATTTCCAAATATTGGGTTGTACAAGTAGTGTATTATAGAAGTAAGTGAGGTGAAGAAAAACCTATTGTAGCTACTGGAATGGGGTGTCATTCAAACAAGTACATCATGGAGTGGGTCACCCATAATCATTGTGCCAAAAAAGGATGGGACTTAGTGGATGTGTATAGATTATAGGGCATTGAATAAAATCACGCTCAAGAATGGACATCCCTTACCAAGTATAGGCAATCGACTAGATCAATTACAACAAGTAAATTATTTCACCAACCTGGACTTGAAGTTTGGATATCACCAGGTTCGAGTCAAAGAAGAAGATACATGGAAGGTCACCTTCAAAACCATGTAGGGTTTGTATGCGTGGTTAGTTATTCCATTTGGCCTATGCAATGCACCAACTACATTTATGAGATTAATGAATGATGTACTGCACCCTTTTATAGATTCATTTTTTATATCTATTTTGATGGTATACTGGTATATAGTTCTAGAAACATTTGACGTAGTTGTTGGAAACATTGAAAAAGCACCAGCTTCAAGTAAATCTGAAGAAGTGCGAGTTTGCACAAAATTCCTTGGTGTATTTGGGATATGTGATTGGTGGAGGAGAATTGAAGATAGATGCTTCGAAACTAGAGGTTATCATGAAATTACTGATGCTTAGGAGTATCATTGGAGCCTCACATTGGCGTAGTACCTAAGGAAATTCATAGCCTTATTTTCAGCGATAGAAGCACTACTCCATGCCATAAAAGCAAGTGGAAAGAGTTTCGAGTTGGGAAAAGGGCCACAAAAGGGTTTCGATCAATTAAAGAAGAAGATCAGTGGAGTACCATATCTAGAATTACCAAACTTACAACCACCCTTTGAAGTGGAGACAGATGCAAGTGGGTATGTTATGGGAGTTGTCTTGATGCAAGGACGAAGACCCATTTTATACTATTTTGAAGTATTTGATGGGGTTGTTCTTAACTACCCTACCTATGATAAGGATATCTATGCCATGATGAATGATGTGAAGAAGTGGAAGCACTATCTAATGGGAAAGGATAAAATAATACACATAGATCATGAATCGTTACAGTACCTGCAAGCCCAAAATAAGCTACAACAGACTAAGCATTACAAGTGGATGGGGTTTTTATAGCAGTTTCATTTGGTGATCAAGTATAAGAAGGGTAGAAAAAACAATTTGGTTTATATGATTTCAATTACACCCACATCAAATATTATAGCTTTGGGGACTCTTATGCACATGGAGCCATTCACCCATGATGCATAGAGAGAGGCATATTTTGAAGATGAGGACTTCAAGGAGGTGAATCAATAGTTGCAAAGTAAAATTCATGTGCATGATGGTGACAACACCATTGACTACCATCTCCAGTATGGGTTACTCTAAAGGCTAGATAAGTTATGTGTTCCAAAAGGTGATCATTTACAACTAATTATAGAGGCTCACACCTCCAAGGTTGCAGGGCACTTTGGTTTAGAGAAGATCATGGTTAACTTGTAGAGGTTTTTGTATTGGACCAAGATGTAAGAAAAAGTAGTTGGTTTCATAAGAGGATGCATGCTTTGTTGTACCAACAATCCTAACAACAAGAAATAAGGTTTGTATCATCCCTTTCCTATAGCTAGTCATCCTTGGGTAAGCATTTCCATGGACTTTGTGGGAGGTTTACTAGCAACTAGGAAGGGACATGACTAAACATTGGGTGCAGGATCCCCCAAGGACAATTTTCGGGCTTAAAACCAAAATTTTGGTCAATTTTGTAATTCCAATGTAAAGACTCCACATTTTGTGGGCGCGGACCACGTAGTTTTTTAAAGAGTCATAGGGTTGTCTACCCTTAATTTTGATAATGTAATGTCAGTTGTAGAAGATCTACCCATGGTCTGTGAACCATGGGATTGTAGAAGTAGAGTGAAGATCTAAGTAGTTAAGGAAGCTAATCTAATAATCGAAGATGAAGAACATATGATGTATGCGAGATAGTTCTGAAGTGTAAAGTCTAGTTTTGGGTCATAGAGTAGGAAGAGGTTGTGCAGCTGAGTGTGCAGAGGCCAAGTAGTCTGCAACTGAGTGTGCCAATCCTTTCAATTGAGTGCACAGGGCAAGTCGAGTCTGTAACCATCTGAAGTATTAATAAAGAGAAGTTTCTATCATTCTGTGTCTTTATTTCCTATTTTATGCATCTGTTATATTGAGTATGAATTTCACCTTTAATGCTTATATGATGCGCGAATGTGTATAATTGTATTGACTAAGTGAACACAAGTTAGAGTATCTATTTAGGCAAAGATAATTAAGGTCTGTTGATAGGATAAGTAAGGTACTTAGTGTAATTCGAGAATTAGCGAAGTTCACTGCCTTAACAACGCGAAAGGATTTCAGATCCTGGTTATGGTTATGGTTACAATAGAGGGATAAGAAACCTACAGAAAGGCAGGTATAATTGGAATAAACCAACATCACATCCATCTCAAGGGTGAAAAAACTTGGTTCCAACATCCCCCCATACTGCTTCGAGTGAGACTTCAGTGCACGCCCCGCGGGCTAACACGGAAAAGGGCAGTAGTGTAGGGATTTGTTTGGCTAACTAGCGTTGAACTTGGGTCAAGCCCCCATAACCCAAAAAATGGTTCCATTGCTAGGACCGTAATCTTCATAGATATCCGTGATTTCAAATCACTGGAATCCAACTAAGAAAGAAATAAAAGATTGGTTGGAGAAAAGAATTCATGAGTTCGCAGTGCAGGAGAACATAAACCCATGACTACCAAAAGAAGAGTGGCTAGACAAATACCTGTACACATAGATCCATGAAATCCTTTTCGTTTCCTTCCCTACTAAGCTATACGAGTGGATCGCGAAGCTAACAGATAGCCAAGAAAGGTGGAAACTTGACAGTCCTATTGTGTGGACCCTAGAGCTAGTGCGAAGGTGAGAAGCATCAAAGGACAAGATCACGCATGCTCTCGATCACTGGCTCGATCGGATTATAGGAGGATTCATTACTAAATTCGTGGTTAACCCCTCAGTTAGCTACAGTTAGATAGAGTAACACTTTCTAAAAGGATTGTGAGGTAAGTATGTAAAGTCTTTGAATACTTGGATTAAAATGCTATTGTACGAAAAGCAGGTTATGCAGTTACCTTGATGTGTAGAGCTACGAAGTGGAAAGGTTTATAGGAATGAAGGAAATAAGGGTCTAGAGAATAGCCCATTGAGTTCCTATAAACCTTGTTCCTATAAACCTTTCCGCTACAATTGTGGACGACCAGGACACTATGCCTATGATTTCATGAATCCAACGCGCCCATCATGCAAGTATTGCATGTTGTTTGACCATGAGACAAAATATTATCCTACACTGGTAGCTAGGATATGTTGGCTTGTTGGGGCCTGACCTAGGTTTAGAAGTATTTTAGTCAAGTAAATCCCGCACTACCAGCCCTTTCAGCAACAATCTGCGGAGCGTAGACTAGAGTCTCACCCGAGGTAGTATGTGAGGGTGCTAGAACCAGGTTTCTACACCCTATGGATTTCTTGATGCGATCTGGAAGGATCACGAACCATTCTGTTCACCTGCGCTATGCACGATTACCTGTCCTTCACATAGATCCACGCAAGTTACTTCCTGAATCTTATTATTTATATGGATTTATTATAGATTAGAATTAATTCACAAGGTCTTTAAGAAAACAAATGATAACCAGTGTGTACCATCATAATTATTAAAGACATAAACTCATATAATAGATCCATAGAACAGAATCCAACAGATCCACGATACACTAGAAACAACTTATCTTTATTGATATCTTTAATTCAATATAACCAGATCTACCCTTTGCACTCAACTGCAGGGGTCCGCGCACATAGCTGCGGACTCTACCCAGCCTCTGCACACACAGATGCAGAGGCACTATCTAACCACTAACACCCACCACTCAGACTTATAGATGTAGACAGAATATTACCTTCATAAACCCATAACATTCAAGATCCAAAACAAAAAATTGACTTCTAACCTTAGAGCCTTGCTCTATTTATACATTCCCATGGTCCACGAACCATGAGCAGGCCGACTCATTTTCTATTTTCTTACATTATTTTCGACCGGACAACCCTTTGACTTGGCTCATTATAATTTGCACTCCAAGCACCTCCCAGAGCCTTTACCATACCTTTACCCAAAATTGTGGGCTTTGAGCCCCAAAACCATTATGCGGGGCCTCTGCTAACCAAGAGGGCACCAAAATAATCATTGTGACTCATCCCTAGTCACTTGGCTATTATAGCGTTCTTGCACAAGGGTCATTTAGCAACTTCTGTGCTTCACTTACACTTGCAACAAAAGTCTTCCACCATCTGCTATACTTGTTCTACGTGAGCCACCGATGCATCAATATTAGTTTCAGTTGCTTGTCCAAGTTCATATACTACTTGCATGTGTGCCATTTTTCGCTCAATGCTGGTGGAAACTGCGAATGCCTCATTAAGCCAAGGCTAGATGAATTCTTTAATCACTGCTTCCTTCTGTCGAGCAGCATCAGCTTGTATCTTAAGGGCCTGGGCCTCCCTCATCTTGGCCAAGCGCTCTGTAGTAACAATCGTTTGCGCGGTCCCCTTGACATTATCATAGGCTTGTTGTAGCTCCCTTGCTTCTATTTCCAACTGTTGTAAGATTGGGTCTTCCTGTAGTGAAGTGACCGTAATAAGTGACTGACCCAACAAGTTGACGGACTCTTGCATGGCACGCACTATTATTTCCCACTTGGATTGAATGATGCCTCTTCGCTGCTCTGTGACCTCTGCTAGTGTAGAGGGTTGTGATTTCAGTTTCAGTTTTGCGATTTGCAAGTTGAGGGCCAACTGGATCCTCGCTGCTTCTTCCTTTGATTCACGGAACCCACTAGACAACTTGTGAATCTGTTTGCCGACAGGTAAATCTGCTGCAATCTCAAGCTCAAGGGCACGACAACATGCTTCCACCACAATTTTCTCCAACTGCCAATTTTGTGCTACCTCTTCATCACATTGGAGGCTCAACTACTCTATGTTAATTCATTGCTCACTAAGCACCTATACCACACGTCCTTCCCTAGCGTGGAGCTTTATCATTTTCATGTCCTAGAGCTAGTATAAGCTCTCGTATGGGAGGGAAACCAAACTTAATCCAAGCCCTGTAAGCTAGCCTACCACAGCTCTGTCTGCCACATTTTATGTTGTTAATGCTCCTACCGGGAGTGCGATAGTATTAGCCTTTTTGGCCTGTAGCAACTACTCAGTTGCTGACATACCCGTAGCTCCATGGGTAGCGTCAATTCCCAACTGTGAGGCCCGTACTCCAAGCTCCTACAACCACACACAAAGTTCCCCCAACATAATCTGCTACTCTATCATGGCCTTGTCGAGCACCTCCCGGGTGACTTTGCAAACTGTATCCCCGATGTCACCTAGGCCACCTTCGGTCAATGTGACAAATTCCCTGTCCAAATTGGAGGCCTTGGTCTTCTTCTGGGACTTTGATCGTTCTGTTGACCATGGTTGTTTTAAGGGCGAATTGGTGGTGGTTGGAGCCACACCCTATGTCCCTATATTCGTGCCTGGCTCTATGGTCACCTTCGGGCTACTTTCTTCCATTGTCATAGTAGTGCCTCTTGTTGTCACCTTTCCTGTAGAAGCTTGCACTATCTCCCGAGCCGCCCGTACTCCTACAATATGCTATTCATTTCGCTTTTGTTGTGCTAAGCACTTGGCCTCAGCATTCTATTTTTGGATGGTGGTCTCATTGTGCCCTACCGCATCTGGTCCATGCCACTCCAGTGGCGAGGTATCTAGTACCGCAAAAATAGCCTCGTCGATGGAAATCAAGGGAAGTTTGGTCCTTGTCTACTTTGGATCCTTGCCCGCCCAAATGTATACATGGTGCATATCTGCCTTAAACTCAGCTATGTTCCTCACACTGTCATATACCTCAGTAGATTGATGGGGTTGATGGTTGATCCACTATTAGATGTTCGCATCCATCAATATCTAGAAAATATTGACTTCTCAAATTCTTGCCACATCCTTCTTCATCTAGAGTGACACTTATTTTGTGGCCTCTGGCCAATCCTGGTCGAGTGAAGGAAACTGACTATCTTCGGGTAATTCACTTGTAACCAATAGGATGGATAACAACAACCATGTATAGTGGAAGGTCTTACCCTCCTCCTAGGCCTCCTTGTAGTTGATCAAGAATTCATCATAGAGGAATTGCGCCCATTTGAACCGTTCTCCTTCTGCACATTGCTCAGCTAACTCAATGACTATTGCTGGGATCTCATTGCCTCGACATTTCCTCATCACTTTTCCTACGAGCAACTAGGTAGCAATGTGAACCCCTTTGTAAGGAATACTATCAATAGCATACGCTCTCTACTTTTTCTAGAATTTGTATTTCTTTTTCAGGGCTTCTTTCATTGCCCAACTGCCACTCATACCAATGATTTCTGCGGGGTCCCTACCTTCACTGGGAAGCTGACAGATCTTATGAATGAGCTCCGCCATGATGGGGATGGGTTTGTTTATCCATAAGTACCCATCGTGTACTAGGTAGATTAGCTTCCTGATGACCAATATTGTAATGGGGGGCCGATGAAAATGTGGAATTGATAGGAGGTAGAGTAACCGAGCCTCTTCTACCTTTCGTAGCCATTCCTACAGCTGTAGTGTTGTAATAACCCCCTCCATGCTTTGCTCTATCAGTTCGCTAGTTTCTAGATAGGGAAACTTCTTAGTATTCACAAGGTCCCAATCTTCAAATTTCATAGTAGGGATGTGGCGGGTCACCGTTCCTTTGAATAGAACCCCTTTACAGAGAGACGAGATGATGAGTATACTATCAACGACATCCAAATCTTTAGGTACTTTGGCCTTCCCTTTCCTTAGAGGAACATACTTGGGTCACTTTACTGGATGGATATCTTCTTCCATTTCTTCTTCAGGTTCTATTTCTTCAACAAAGGCCAGAGGATCCTCTTCCTCTTCATCGCTCTCAATAGTAACGGTTTTGCCTTTTTCCTCGATCAAAAATTTTCCAAATCACAGATTTCGTGGAGACATCCAGACCGGTCCTACTACCTTTGGGTTCTTCTTGGTTCGTGGCATCCTAGGTGATTTAGGGTCTTCGACTTTCCCCCCCATTTGTGACACAGAGCTCTGCATAACGTCCTTGGTTGTGGATTTCGACCTGAGTAGGGATTCTTGTATTACCTTTGGCAATTCTGGAAACTATGGGCTTCCTTTTATGACAGCCTCACTCATCCTATGCCTCTCTATTTGAACCCTAAACAACTTACTATGCAAGGGGCCAAAGGGTGTGAGGTAACAAGCCACCTGTGATTGATATACCCTTTCGACTTCAAATTCGGTTGTGCTCCTTGTTCATGGCTTATTAATGAGATTTCAGTGGCAAATCAATTCATCCCTATGTCTTAATGGCTCGTTGTCTACTCCTTGGTGTCTTAAATGGGATATCTTATCATGAACAATAGCTGCAATGGTCACCTTCCATCCTTCCCATGTAGCAGCGTAGTCCCTAGTACGTTACCATGTTCTATGCTTTCTACTGGCCCTGCATGCCACGTTTGAATCGTGAAGCCTTCCTTGAGACTTCTTTATAGTCCCATGCCATCTTTCAACTATGTGGAGCACTCAGGTTGGGCCTCCTACAGATAGTTAGGTGGTTGCACCCCTCGTGTGAGCCTTCCTCTTCCCTACAAGCCTGGGTTGTGAACACCCTTTGCATACCTTTGAATCAAGTAGCACATCACAGTTTGTGCTCCCTCATTCAGTAAGGTACAATTGCAACCATGATAGTAGGGTCACGAATTATTCTAGTATAATAGGATGGCTGGCCAGGTCCGATCCCCTCATTCTCACATTTGCACGGCCTGTTGTATGAATCCTATTTTTATTTTGTCAATTTCTTCATCCAACCTCATGCTTTTCCTCCTTATCCTTGCCCCCACTTCCTCTAGTTCATGAAGTCTCACGCTGTCACACCAAATGGCTTCCTGCAACTGCCGGATTCATTTTTCTAGGTCTTCACGTTTAGGTCAAACTGCAGGGGTAGTGGTTGGGGAAATTCTCTTCACTTCCCTGCTTTCATCGCATCTAACCATGGATAGAGTTCTCTTCACACACCTTGCTTTGTTTAAAGTCTTATTAGCCCAGTGAACTCCTAGTATGCACAGATTCAGTTAGGTTAATGGTTTTACAACATACAAGCATACCCTCTGTTGTAGACAGGTGCCTGAACTACTTCATCGTGGCTGCCTTGGCTGCGTTCGCCGCAGTTGTCCTCCAACCTGTACCGGCAATTGCCTTCTACCTTCACACTCATTCCACCTCATCTTTCTATGTGTAGGCTACATTGGTGTAATTGTCACATGCAATGCTTCTTCTGTCACACCATGCCACTTCTGCTCTATGATTGAAGTTCTGTAGAGGTTGACGAAGTCCTCATTTTTTTTGCTGTCGTCCACTGGCCATTGCCTTACCTTGGTTTTCATGCATCACAATTATCTAATCATCTTGTTATAGTCGAGTGTTTTGACTTCATGCAATTGGTTCTACCATCATTCAACCTCGTCATCTGAATCCAATGTGCTGGAACTATCGCGATCCCATATGATTTTCTTGTCTGCTGTGGGATTCACTCGATCTTGGTCTTGCGTTGTTATCTAGTAGAGACAGTCTAGTTCATTGTCACTATCCTCGTCACACACCAATTTGGTGTAGTGTGCTCCTTCGTTTAGGTCTAGCGGAACTATAACACGGAGTGACTTTTTCTCGAATGTCTTCTTTCGTCTTTTTAAGTTGATGACCCCATTCATGTATATGGCCCAATGTATTCCTAGCAATGCAGGCTATGGATTATTGTCATCCACAATTTCTATTACCTCAAAGTCTCTCTGTATACTTACACCTTCAATGTCCACTGTCACCCCTTGCAATATTCCCATCTATAAGATCTTTTGCTAGTTGGCCATCCATAGTTGAATAGGAGACCACTGTAGTGCAGGCCTACTGTTACCAGGAATAGTGTCCACTCGAATGTTGTTATTCCCTCTAAGATCGGTGGCTATCTTAGAAACAAAAAAGTAAACTCTACTTTTGTTTTCTTTTATGAAAATAGACAAGGGGAGAACCAAGAAGATCAACCTTAGTCTTGCACTTGATTTCCTCTCCTTCTTGATAGAGCTTCGCCGCTTCTTCTTCATCTACCTAGCTTCAAAAAGAACCCATGGAATCACAGCAACATGCTACTATCAAGGAAACAAAGATCTATATTAATACATAACACAGGACCAGATGTGTGTTAACCATATAAATGCACATATAAACAAGTAGACAAGAATATGGAAGAAAACTAGAATAACTTTATTAAGATGAAAAGTAGTAAGAGGATTACAACCATATGTTCTGACCCAGCATCATCCTCCAGCTAGGAAGCCCTTCTTCACCTCAAGCAAATCTTAGATCACCCAACACTATGAATGTACAACAGAAAACCAATAGCACTTCTCTATAAGATACAAAATTCCAGCCTCTGGATCTCTGTGATGAGGGACCCATATATAGATGATTGTAGAGAGGTGAGTCATCTTCTGGGATCTTGATTAGTGTCCTCTCTCTGATAGTTCCTACTTCCACTTGGAGAATGATGATCTCTTACTCATCCCTGGTCGAAAATAGAGAGGCAAGTGTCAAAGGGGAAGCTTCCGGAAGATTCCATGATCTTCCACCTCGCATTGTGTCCCTGCCATTTGTCCATTCCCGACCATCGCACCCTATAGAGGAAAAATTCATTATGCATCATACCTTGTACACTGGGAAGGTGATATGCGTCACACCCTCTGCACTAAGCTTTCAGTATGGTCTAGTTTTGACCATTTATGAGCAGTTTTCAGTGGAGAACTTCTGGGAGATGATGTAATGAGCTGACCTTGTTCCTTTAGGCAGTGAAGAAACACTTTTAGGGACTTAGGAGCCCTCAGTTTATGGAAATTTATGATT
>APFE031467566.1:70278-115870 GCA_000404065.3 Pinus taeda
TCATTTTGAAGAACCTGGAGAATCTTCTATACCTAGGAAAAGCAGAAGGAAGAGAAAAGAAAGTATCTCTGAGACTGTTCAAGGACAAACTGTAGAGGAACCAGAAGTATATCATCCTGAACCTGAGATTGAACCTACTATGGACAGTGCTTAAGAGATTATCTCAGAAACCCTCTCTGAACTTGCCAAACAAGCTGCCAAAAAGAGAAGAGAAGATAAAAAGAAACAAAAACAAGACAAGGGGAAATCCATAGTCCAAGAAACTGATCAGACTCCAGAGCATTCAAGTGATGAAGAAAGAGATAGCCAACCCTTAACACAAAGGTTACCTAAACTTCATGAGAAAATTGCCCTCTCCAAAAAGGAAGAAAAACAAAAGCAGCAAATACCAAAAGCAAAACAGAGTACTACCTCTATAAGAAGGAGCAGCAGAATACAAAATAGAAAAGGAGGAGCCACAAAGAATAAACAGTCATTCTTCATTGACTTAAGTTCACCTCACAAAGATACTACAAGTCCTCCACACGTTGAGCACATTGAGACTTCTCCTCCACATGTTGAGCACATTGAGACTTCTCCTCAACGTGAAGAAAGCCCGTTTGAGCATGAATTTGGGCATGAACATGGATATGAATCTGATTATGAACCAAGTCCCAAAAAGTCACCTGAAGTGGATCCAGAGCAGCAAAAAGTATATAATTATTTTGAAACATTAGAGCAAGCAGCCGCTGGCCCTAGTAATGATCAGCCTTTAGAACAGCAAGTCCACTCCTTGAAAAAGGAACTCTTTGAGATCGAGGTTCTAAACCGACATATCATGCAAGAAAATGAGAGGTTGAAAGAACAAGCCAAATTGGATAAAGCAATCCATGATAACACCATGTTGCATATGGGCCTGTGGCACAAAAATAACAAGAAGTTAAGGAAGAGATGCAAAAAGCTCAACAGAGCCTTAATCAACTTAAAGTTCAGATGCTTATTAAAAAGGCCAAGGGTGAATATATCTACACAGAGAAAGAAGAGGAGATTGGATGTCCTGGCAGAGGCATCACAGCAGGTTGATTGATCAGTATTTTTGCATGAGGACATGCAATGCCCTCGCAGTGGGGGTATGTAGAGCCTCTATTCTACACCTACTTATCTACCATTTTCCTCAGTCTTTCCTTATCTTTCCTTCACTTTTGCCTCATTTTCACCATAAAACCACCCAGATCATTACATTAGGTGTTATTAAGCATGATCAAGCAAGTTTTGCTAATGGATGACTATTTGTTTAGATTTTGACTTACTTGCAGGAATCCCGCAGCTATCTGATGATCCTGCAGCTATCTGAACATCCTGCAGCCTTTTTGTTAAACGCAATGTTCCACGTGTTGGTTTGCTAGATGAGCCACATGGGCACTTAGGTGTCAACGTGCTCGAGGTTCCTGTCCCATTTTTCCAGCCATCCACGTCATCTTTATCCACGGTCAAAGCTGGGCAAGTCACAGTCAACTCAAGGCAGTTTAACGGTGATTGTGAGCTACTTGGTCACGTCATCTTAAACGGTGATTTGTCCACGATCTACAGATGGCAGGGGACATGATCCAACATGGGATTCATTACCCATGACGACAGAACCACTAACTCATCCACGCAGCCGTATGAAGTGTCAAGAAACCATAAATACGCATAACAGTTTATTGTTTTTCAGTTAAGCAGTTGCACAAATAGGCTATCTTAGAAATTTCTATAAATAGCTGCGTCTGTGTACGCTCATTAGGATTTTTATCAGTTGTAATTTATGAACCTGTGTTAAATTTAAGAGCGTTGTGAACTCTGTGTTCTTAGTGCTATCCTAGCACTCTGTTTTGTACATTTTCTGCAAATGGAGGAATAGACATAGCACTGTTTTGAAGTTTCCAGATCTTTAAGTTTTCTTGTGGCTGAATGGACAGAGGGCCCCTACTCATTTCTGCTACTGTAAAGTATTTTATGTGCAGTATCTCTTTATTTGCTTATTCATTTCCTTAAGCATGTATAGTTTCATTTACTTGTTTTCCTTTCTTTCAAGCTGATCAGTGTTATTTCTTTACAGGTTTCTTTTAGCCCAGGATTTATTTTCATCTGTGTATTTGCCTTAATGTCTAATGGTAGTTGCAGTTGGCTTATTCATAATGCTGCCCTCTTTACTCTATTTTTCTAGACTAGTTTTAGTGTAGTTTTACAAGTTGGATGCTAACTAATTTATGCTCTCTTTATCATGAATGGCTTATTTTCAAGAGAACAGAACATTGATTAATTGCAGCTTGTATTTGAGTAGACATGGCTTGTGATACTAACACTTTTTTCCACTTGTTACACATAATCACATATGTAGAAGCAGTATGTTGGAAAAGGCTTAGTAGCGTTACAATTTGTCAAATAGAGTAGATTAGAGTTTTTATCAATTCTTGGATTTGTCTTCAGCTACCTTCTAATCGTGTTTTATGCAAATGGCGGTAGAAGCAGAGAGTTAGAAGGAGATCATCACTAACAACAATCCTTGAAGTGATTTTCTTATTTCTTTTATTTGCAGCAGTATGGATAGAGACTAATGCCATTGGATTGTGGTCATTTACTTTCAAGTCATTTTGATTTATTCATCCTTTTCAAGTTCTTTTCTCTTACAAATTCAGCAAGCAATTAGAAATCACCATCACACACACTTTCACTCATATAGAGATCACCTTCACACACTTGCACTCATTTGTCTATAATCATCATTCCATTTTAGGAAGATAAGTTAATCATAAACAACCCCCCTAAACAACAAAAGCTCTAAGAAAGTTACTTAAGTACATATAGTACACCCTCACTTCATCAGTTTACGAGCCCCGGGTTGACAATTAATACTAGCAATTTAGATAACACTAAATTGACTAAACACATCCCGCAGAGCACGGAATGAAGTCTCACTTGAAGCAGTATTGGGGGATGATAGAACCAAGTTTCTACACGGTTGATATGGATGTATGTCATTTTGGTCCAACTATACCTGCCTTCATGTAGGTTTCTTATCCCTCTACTATACCCTACAGTACCTTCGCGAAATGTTACAATCAACTCCCGCATAGCCCTAACCAGGGGTTGATATGCTTCCGTGCTACTAAGGCAGTGAACTACGATATCTCCCAAACTAAGCTATTTATCTTACATATCTTATTTACAGATCTTAGTTAGCTTCATGCAAACAGGTGTTCTTACTTGCGTTCACTTAGCTAATACAATTATAAATATTCATGCATCATATAAGCATTAGAAGCAAAACTCATACCCAATATACATATGCAAAGACAGGAAATAAAGACACATAAATTATAAAATACTTTTCTTTACTGATAATTCTAGATGATTACAGGCTCGACTTGCCCTGCGTAGTGAGTTGTAGGGGTACGTGCACTCAACTGTGGACTTCTAGGCCTCTGGGCACTCAGTTGTAGAGCCTCTACCAATGCTACAACTAAAACTTAGACTTCTACTCAGAGCTATCTCTCATACATCTTCAATTGTTGATTTCTTCGTTATTGACTCTAACTACTTATAGCTTCTCTCTATTTATATATCCCATGGTCTGCATATCATGGGTAGATCTTTTACAACCAACATTACATTGTCAAAATAAGGGCAAACAACCCTATGAATCTTTAACATATATGCGCTCTGTGACCATAAAATGTGGAGTCTTTACATTTGGATTACAAAAATTGAACCAAAACTACCCTTGGGGGATCCCATGCCCAAAAGTACCCTAAATAGGTGATTCAACCACTTACACCCCTCTGTAATTACTCTTATTTCTATATTTACCTAGATTGGCTTAAGTATCTAATATCTTCAACATGCATTAAGATGTTCTTCGCATAAACAAATATTATTAATTGTGTCCAGATAACAATGTAAAACATACAGATTTGCACATCAATATATAATCAAATCATCAACCCAATATACATCATAACATAATCGCATTCATTCATAACAGAAGTAAATAGATAAAAAACAGATATTTCCAAAGTAAGCTTCTTTATTAATACTTCAGATCTTCTTATAGACTCTAACGACCCTACACACTCAGCTATAGGGGTCCGTGCACTTAGCTACGAACTTCTACCCTAGGCCTCTGAGCACACAGCTACAGAGCCTCTCTTCTACTCTAAGACTCTTCTCTCTTTCTACTAATGACCCATTACATTCATGATCATCTACTATTTCCCTGCCTTAGACTCTTCTAAGACTCTCCTTTTTATACGTCCCCGTGGTCCGTGGACCATGGTTAGATCTTCTAAACATGACACAACTTACATAAAAGAAGGGTTGAAACCCTTTCTAACACTTTACATCTATGCTCTCCATGAACAGAACTTGTGGAGACTTTACACTTTACATACAAAATTTGGGCTTTCTACCCAAAAACTTGGGCTTTTAGCCCAAAAATTGACCCTAGGGGACCCTGTCCAACAGGTTCCCAACACAAATATGGTGACACATCCCTGAGTCACTCTGCTGGCATGGAGATTTTGCTATGAAGACCTCCTAGTTCCACTTTCACTACTGCAACTTCAGCTATACACTGCATAGTGGCCTACTTGACCTATTCTATCAACTGCTCCATTGATGGTCTTGCACTATGCACCTAGATCTTTCATTGTGTTGTCTGCAGGTTGGCCAACTTATCCCTAATGGTTTTGGAGAGCACGTAGGCCTCATCTAGCCAAGGCTCCAATTTGGCCTTGGGGACTGCCTCTTTTCACTGCGATGCTTCTGCCTACTCTTTCAGTTGATTTGCCTCCTGCAACTGCGTCAATCTCTATGTGATAGCGACAGTGCGTGTCATTTCTTTTGATTTTTCATACTTCTACTGCAATTCCCTTCCCTACAAACTTGAGAGGACCTCCAACAATTTCTCGCAGAACACAGTGCACTTTGCCACCACAGCATCTACTACATCAATTGCACCCTTGACAATTGCCTCACATTGTTCTTTGACCTATGGTGGAGTTTAAGGTTGTACCCTCAACTCGAGCTTTGTAATATTTAGGCTCATCTCAAACTAAACATTGGCCATCTCTGTCCTTGCATCACACACACCTGCAACCAACTTCTGAATCTTGGCCTCCACTAGTGCTTATTCTGGGATATGTAGTTCCAGAATGGTTCTGCATGCTTCTTCTATCACTGTTGTGGTGCACTCATTCTTCTCCTTGACCTTATGCCATGTGTCTCTCACTGTCGATTTATCAATGAATATCTATTCATTATTGACCTTCTTCTCAGTGATCGTACTCAGCGTGCGCTACTCTCAAGCCTGAAGTTATACAATCATACTTGCTTGCAGCATGTGAAGAAATTCACTTGGAAGCGTGGCCAAGTTCAAACCAATATTCTTTAGAGCATTGAAAGTTTCATTGTCAGCTTCTACCTCCATGCTTAAGGCTCGATCAAGTAGTGCAACAGTCCGGGGATCCAAAGAGTGAACCATCTTTGTAGCTTTATTCATTTCTGGTGCAAAAATAGTCAATGTTGTATTGCTCTGCCCTACAACTCTCCGTAGTTTAACAGTTTGGATATGCAGCTCACGCAGACCCGTTTCTATGGTGACCAAACCTCTCTTGCTCCTCAAACTGATATAGTAGTAATATTGTCATGCCCCATATCTTATCCCCAACGTCATCCAAGTCGCCCTCTATCAAGGTGATTGGGTCTAATAACGACTTGGTGGCCTTAGTCTTTTTGCGCGACCCTTCCTTCTCCTACTCCTTGTTTTGCTTCAGCTGGAAGGGAGTGCTTTCTAGATCTGCACCACCTTATTTGGATCATTCTTCTTCCTCTATCTGTGGAAACAAAGATTTTTTACTTCTACCAGAGTCATGCTCTTCCTCCTATTCCTTCACGGTGCACTCCACTTTTGCTTTGGATTTTTCCTCAGTCTCCTTTTTCTATTTTTTAGCTAGCTGTTGAATCTTCCTACTGGGCCTCTTCCTTCTTCCGATTTCCTGTAGACTTACTAGACCCAGTGGAAATATCCTATGGTGTGTGCTACTCTGCTGGTCATCAGTCAAGGACCATAGTGATGGCATCATCTGTCGCTAGATATGGTAAATCATATTGAACTTCGCATATCTCGACAACTACTCAAAGACAGTTGGTGACAGTCGTGGCTTGCAGTTGATGGCTGAGTGGATGCTTGCCTTTATCAGACCTAAAATATTTTTCTCTCCTTAACCCACTCACCCTCCTTTGTGGCCTATAGTGAATAAAAATTTGATGCTTCTGGTAAATCTGACACAATTAGAGGAAATTGGCTATCCTCCAGCAGCTCTCACATGACCAACACAATGGTCAATAACAACCATGAGTAATTGAATGTTTTTTATGGTCTTGTGCCTCCCTGAATTTCACAAGGAACTCATTGCATAGGTAGCGTGCCCAGTTGAATTGTACGCCCTCTGCACACTGCGCTGCTAATGAAACCACTGGTGTCGACACTCCATTTGTGTGACACTTCCCCATTACCTTCCCAGCTAGGATCTGGGTGGTGAACTTCACCATGGGGTTAGTTATGCTGGAAATAGAATATCTGTGCAGATTTTTGACAAGATTAAACTTGTTTTTCATCCTTTCAGAGAGGTCATGCTTTCCCACCTTTCCGCCAAATTTCGTGGCTAGATTAAACCCTGAATGTCGTAGAAATGTGATCCTATGGATCATCATGTTGATTATAGATATTTTCTCTCCCAACCATACGTACCTTGTTGGGTTTTGGATCCTCCAAGGGTAGTTTTGGGGCTTAAAGCCCATATTTTGGTCCAATTTTATAATGATAATGTAAAGACTCTACATTTTGAGGGTGTGGAGTGCGTAGTTGTTAAAGCATCATAAGGTTGTCTGCCCTTAATTTGACAATGTAATGTTAGTTGTAGAAGATCTACCCATGATCTGTGGACCATGGAATTGTATAAATAAAGCTAAGATCTAAGTAGAAGAGACAAGCAATCACGGATGAAGATATGATGTATGAGAGATATCTCTGTAGTAGAAGTCTAAGTTTTGAGTCATAGTGTAGCTAGAGGTTCTACAACGGAACACGCAGAGGCCTAGAAGTCTGTAGCTAAGTTCGCGGACCCCTATAGTTGAGTGCGCAGGGTGAGACAAGTCTGTAATCATCTGGAATTGTCAATAAAGGGAAGTGTTCTATAATTTTTGTGTCTTTATTTCTTGTTTATGGATCTATTATATTGGGTATGAATTTCACTTCTAATAATTATATGATGCGCAAATGTGTATAACTATATTGGTTAAGTGAACGCAAGTAAGACCATATATTTATGCCAAGCTAACTAAGATGGGTTAATAAGATAAGTAAGATACTTAGCGTAGTTTTGGAAACATCACAGTTTGCTACCTTAGCAGTGCGAAAATAGATGAGCCCCTAGTTAGGGCTACACAAACGCTGATTGTAATAGTTTGCGAAGGTAGTGAAGGTTAGAATAGAGGGATAAGAAACCTACAGAAAGGCACACATAGTTGGAATAAATAGACATCACATCCATCTGAAAGGTGCAGAAATTTGGTTCTAGCATCCCCCCATACTGCTTTGAGTGAGACTTCAGCCCAAGCCCCGCAGCCTGATGCCGAAAGGGACAATAGTGCAGGAATTTGTTTGGCTAGCTAACACTGAACTTGTGTCAGGCCCCCATAAGCCAACAAATGGTTTCATTTCCGAAATCGGAATCTACGTAGATATGTGTGATGTCGTATCACTAGAATCCAACTAAGAAAGAAATCGAAGGCTGGTTGGACAAAAGAATTCATGAGTTCACATTGCATGAGAACAGAAACCCGCGATTATCAAAAAAATAGTGGCTAGACAACTACCTATATACAGAGATCCATGAAATCCTTTTTGTGCCCTTCCCTACTGAGCTATCTGAGTGGGTCATGAAGCTAGCAGATAGCTAAGGAAGGTGGAAGCTTTGTGGTCCTATTGTGTGGACCCTAGAGTTGGTGCAAAGGTTGGAAGCAGTAGAGGATAAGATCATGTGCACTATCGATCATTGGCTTGATCGCATTATGGGAGGATTTGTTACTGAGTTCGCGGTCGACACCTCAGTCATCTATAGTGAGGCAGAGCGATGCCTTTGCAAAGGACTGTGAGGTAAGTACATGAAATCTTTGAATACTTGGATTAAAATGTTGTTGTGCGAAAAATGGGTTATGCAGCTACTTTGATGTTTGGGTCTACTTGAAGTGGGAGAATTTATAGAAACAAAGGAAATAAGGGTCAAGATCATAGCCCCTTGATTTCACCTCTGCGAAGAGATGAAGAAGGGATTGCAAAGGTCTCTCTATGAAATTCTATTCAATTGATAAGACAGGAAATTCCACGAATACCATCTCCGCCCATAAAAACTCCATATTCACCACCATCACCTCCAAATTCACGCGTACCACCTCCACCACCACGATTTAGTATGGAAAATATAGTGAAGTTGCCTATGTTCAAAGGTTTGGGAAATGAGGATCCAGACCAATTCTGGTTTGTTGTAAGGGTTGTATGGGAAGCGCAAGGTGTTACAGATGACCATATAAAGAAAGTGACATTGGTTAGTGCTCTGCACGATCGCGTGCTGACCTGGTATATTAAGTACTCCAACGATAACCCTAATGCAAGAGTCATGGATATCCAATAGCGCTAAATAGAGAATTTAGCAAGCCTAAATCTGAAGCGCAGTCTATTATGTGATTCAAAGAGATCATGATGCTATGAGGAAAGACACCTTGGGAACTAGATCAGAGGCTAAAATGTATGATCCGTGAAGCCAACATGAATTTGATGGATGGACAACATCACGAGTGGTTTGTAGCTTCGCTACTACCACATTTAATGAGTGCACTATCATAGCAAAAGATAAAAACTCAGGTAGAGGCCTTGAAGATTTCCATGAGAATAAATGAGACCTTGATGAAAGATCCTAATATAGGAGTTCATCAGATCAACATGCAAATGAAGAATCTGTGCCTTGAGATGCAAACATTGAAGCATCATAGCATGATTTGACCAGAGTTATGCGAAGAAGTATGATGTTTGAAATGCAAAAGTCAGGGCCATGACAGATACCACTGCCCAGTCTTTATAAATTACCTTGCAGGAGGAGGATTGATGCCTTTAAGTCTAGAAGCTCAACCAAGACCTAGAGCGTTTCCTAATTTGTGGTGTGCTATCTGTCAAATAGTTGAAAAACATGCCACAGATAACGACCACTTGTTACAGAAGTATAGGCAAACTTTGCAACAGTTGTTCTGCAAATTTTGTAGGTCGGTGGGACAAGACGAGCATACGTGTAGAAGCTATGAATTGATGATGGATAGAATGCCCACCTACAGAGTTCATGCTGAAACACGACACCTTGACCAAATCACAATAATGTCGCGGTAAATATTTCTGGGGTGCGGATGAGGCTGAGGCAGATGAGGACCTAGTAGAGTTTGCGAACAATTGATTTTCTGCAATTTTAGAGGGCCAGGACACTATGCCCATGATTGCACTAATCTAACACACCCGTCGTGTAAGTATTTCACATTGTTGGATCATGAGACAGAATATTGTCGTACAATAATAGCTAGGATACATGAGAAAGGAGCGCTACCACCTCTCCTGACTCAAAACTTATAGATGATGATGTCTGAGTTGCGCAAGGAAGATCTAAACGTAAACATAGTGCTCCGAAGTGGAATCGCGATGGAAGATGAGAAAGGGAAACAATCGGAAGATAGTACATGGGTTCACAAAGCCCCAATGAAAGAAGAAGAGTTTGATTTGGAGCACGCTCGAGAAACCTTCATGGAAGCTAAGAAGAGCTTCACTGAGGCCACCACTTGTTGGGCATGGAATCATCCCCAAGGCATGTTTTGGGGCTTACAACCCAAGTTTTGACCAAATCTTGTTGTAAAGCACCGCGAATTAAGGGTGCAGAGCACAAAAGGATGATAGAGTCATAGGGTTATCTGCCCTAGTTTTTTAATGTAATGTCGGCTGGATAGACCTATCCATGGTCCCTGGATCATGGGATTATATAAATAGAGAAAGGCTCTAATTTGTAAGAAACAGATAGTGAAGGATGAAGAATTAAATCATATCCATAGTATAAAGTCTAGTTTCGGCTCTTACAGTAGCAGAAGATTCTATAATTGAGTGCACAGAGGCCTAGTAGTTCACAGATGAGTGCGCAGACCCCTAAAATTGAGTGCATAGGGTGGAGTTGAGTTTGTAACCAAGGAAGAAAGTAACAAATAGAAGTTGTGTTATGGATATGTGTATTTGTTCTTGGGTTAATGAATGATTGATATACTTTGTGATTATACTATTTATTTAATGCACACATCTGTATGAATGGTTTATGTTAAGGCATAAATTAAAAGTACTCAAGCAAGGAAAGCTAACTAACTAACATCGAACCATAAGTAAGGTCTATGGCAATAATGAAGGGCGCAACGTTGAGCCCCTTGGTAGGGCTGCGTGAAGGAAATATATCAGGCTGCAAGGCATAGGAAGTGCACATGGAAACTTCGACATAGGGTTAAACCGCAGACCACTTGAACTCATCAGACATCTCCAGGGTGTGAAAACTTGGTTCTAGCACCCTCCCATACTACTTCGGGTGAGACCTTAGTCTGCGCTCAACGAACTTTTGCCAAAAGGGCTAGTAGGACCAGGATTTGTTTGGCTAATTTAACTCTGAACCTGGGTCAGGCCCCAACAAGTTAACAAATGGTTTCGTTGTCGAGACCAGGATCTATATAAGAGATGTCTGATGTCATATCACTAGAATCCGATAAAGAAAGGAATTGAAGAGTGGTTGGACAGAAAGAATCACGAGTTTGCAGCACAAGAAAAAAGGAATTTGCGGTTATCAAAGGAAGAGTGGTTATATCACTACTTATATACGGAAATCCATGAAATTTTCTTTACATCCTTGTTCACTTGTTGGGGTTTGACCTAGGTTCAAAGCTAAGTAGCGAAAGAAATCCTGGTACTACTATCCCTTTCAGCAACAGCTCATGGTGCGGGGACTTAGGTCTCACCCAAAGTAGTATGGGAGGGTGCTAGAACTAGGTTTCCACACCCTGGAGATGTTTGATGAGTTTACATGGTCTGCAATTCGACCCTACGCTCACATCGCTATGTGCCCTTATCTATACCTCGCAGCCTGGGATGTTGCCTTCATGTGGCCCTACTCGGAGGCTGAATTCTATTATTCCTCAAGTTCTTACTAATATTCCACTATTAGTTGATTAACTTAGATTATTTGCATGTGTAAGGTTTACTTAGCAATATAAATTATTCATACAAGTGCGCAAAGTAATTAAACAGTATAAATTGCAATTGATAACAAACATGTAACAATTCAAGAACATATACACAGAATTTGGATAACACTTCTCTTTATTATATCTTTCCTCGGTTGCAGACTCGATTTCACCCTACGCACTCAGTGGCAGGGGTCTGCACACTTAGCTGCGGACTACTAGGCCTCTGCACACTTAGCTATAGAGCCTTCCTCTACTCTATGACCCAGAAAAGCACTTACACACTTAGACTTGACATTACCCTTACCGATTCATCATTCGGAAAAGCATATTGTATTTTACAACCTAGATCCTTGCTCTATTTATACACTTCCATGGCGATATTACATCACAAACCCAGGGCGTACAACCCTATGACTCCACCCTAATTCTGTAGCCTGTGCCCACAATTCACAGAGCTTTACAACAAAATTTGGTTACAAATTTGGCTTTAAGACCTAAAACATGTCTTGGGTGGGGATTCCATGCCCAACAGGCCCCCAACGAAAACATCGTGACTTGTTGTCGAGTCACTCGGTCGGCGCTATGACATTTGTGCAGTGTCCTGCCAACTGTCCTTGAGCTGCTCAGAGGTTCACAATGCACTGAGTTGTTACTTCCTGGATTTACTACATGTGCTTTTCTGACACCTCTGTATCAGGAGTGCTTCTTTGCATTTGTATGTGTACCCTCTATGTGTGTGTATAGTCCCGCGCCGTCTTCTCGGGTCTTAGGGCGCGAAGACTATGCTACCACGGGTTAGTTAGATAATCAGGCCACTCGTATAGGGCTTTAATTTGTTGCCATTCACCTTACCTGGGAATGGTTCACTATTTAGTTTGACTAGGTCTATCATGCCTCTGTCTGTGACTTCCTTAACAATGTAAGGTCCAAGCCAGTGTGCTTTGATCTTCCCTACGAACTTATCGAACTTACTATCATACAATAATACCAAATCATTTACCTTGAAAGGGTGCACTTTAATATGGAGATCATGCCAGGCCTTCTCACATTTCTTTTGTACCTATTGCTGAAAACCCACCAAGAATC
This sequence comes from Pinus taeda, assembly GCA_000404065.3. Taxonomy (NCBI): domain Eukaryota; kingdom Viridiplantae; phylum Streptophyta; class Pinopsida; order Pinales; family Pinaceae; genus Pinus; species Pinus taeda. Next base: position 82,696 of record APFE031467566.1, read on the forward strand.
ATTCCTCCTCTAGTTCTTCTAGTTGTGTGAGTCTTTCTTCTAGAGTTGCGTGGTCTGCAATACCTATTATTGTTGTTATGCACAAACTTGGTACAATATATTCCATGTGCATGACAGCTTCCATGCCATACACTAACCAGAAAGGTGTCTGTCCTATTAGTTTCTTACACGTCGTCTTGTAAGCCCATAATACTATAGGGATGCATAGGTCCCAGTCAATTTGTTGCACATTATAGATTTTGGTGAGCGTGGTCTCTAGTATTTTGTCGAAAGCTTCTACGGTCCCATTGGCTTGTGGATGATACAGTGTACTCTTCTGATGAAACATATGGAACTCTTCTATTAGTGTGCTAATGGTTTCATTCAGAAAATGTGTACCACGAACACTCATTAAGACTTTCGAACAGCCAAATTGGGTCAACACATGTTCAAACAAAAACTTCATAGTTGTAGCAGTTGTGGTGTCTTTGACTGGTTGTGCTTCCTCCCAGTGCATCAGATACTTTGTCGTGGTGATGATGTACCACACGCCCATTTTTCCCTGAGGTTTAATAGGTCCCACAAAGTCAATTTCCCATTTCTCAAAGGGTTGTAGCGTCATTTGAGGATTCAAGGGCATCTCATGCCTCCGCGATGATATACCGATCCTTTGACATATTTCGCAGGCCTTACAGTGTGCTTTTGATTCCAGATGAAGGGTTGGCCACCATAATCCTGTGTGGAGAACCTTTTGTGTAGCTTCCCATCCTCCATAGTGTCCTCCTGCAATGCCCTCATGTGCTTTCGCGAGGATCTGGCTTCGTTCAAATTCAAGGATGTATCTTCGCAATATTTCATCATGCCCATTTTATATAGATGCCCCACAATGAATAAAAAATATGATGCATGCACCACCAATTCCTTCTTTTGTTGGACAAAGTACTCCTTTGGTGCAGTTCCCATTATCAGAAAGTGGATTATGTCTTCAAAATGTTTGTCTGCTATGTGCACAACGAAGATTTGTGCATCGGGTAGTCCTTCCTCTAGACTATTAGGTTCATATCCCATTTCAACACATGACAAATGATCTAGACCCACATTCAGTTGTCTAGGCTTTACCACGACCTCAAAGTCATATTCTTGGAACAACATCAACCACCTGCATATGCGCCCTCCCAACACAGGCTTATTGACCAATTACTTTAACATGGAATGGGTTGTATACATTTTGAAATGTCCTCCTAGAAAATAGTGGCGGTATTTTTGGAGTGCGTACGCCATGCCCAATCCTTCCCGTTCACTAGTGGAATAGTCGTCGGGCTTTGAGGTGATTCTCATTATCCCTAGATCACCAATGATCCCTTTTAGGTTTGTAATCTTGGATGGAAATAGGTCTTGGTACTCCCGGAGTAACTCAACGACCTTATCCATTGTAGCATCATCCTAATAGTCACCGAGTGTTGCATAATTTGGTTCTTCCTCTATACCAATGTTGACTTGCTTTGTTCTTACAGGCACAATTATATCAGTGTCTTCAATTAAGGGTCCTTGAACCTCGTGATATCCCTTCATTTCCAGGATGTTCACTTTCCGTGGATCTTCATCGTCATCTTCAATATTTATGTTGTAACATTCAAGCGCATAGTCCTGCTGAGTTGCCCAACCCCATGGAAGTACTTCCCTTGGTTCCTAGGGTGTCTTGAAAATCACAACCTTCACCGCTTGTAGCACATCATCAATAGTATCCCACAATGGTCCTCAAATGTGAAATTCAATAGGAACCCTTCGTGTAAGATATCCCATTCATTCGTACCATAGTGGAGCTCTATCTTTGTATACCAATTCATAGGTATAGTACGCAGGGTATGTTAGAATAGGTGCACCCACTCGAGTTGCGACTCTTCCGCATAGGCCTTTGTCCATTTTGCGAGGTGCATACATGGATCGTCCTATCCATAATATTTGTCTTTTAATTGCATCTGAGGCTTCCCAAATCATATGCACATCATCTTGCTGCATTCGTGCCAGTGCTCGAAACTTTGTCAGAGCGTACCCCACTATCGTGCGGGCGTAGCATGCAGTACCCACTTTAGTGCCTCAAAATGTTATGGCTTAGGTACTTACTTTTCAAATCGGGTCAAGAATTAATCTACCTCACTCAACCCATCATACATAGGTAGATTTCTGACCTCCATTGTTGGACAATGCAATGACCTCATTATCATATTACAATTGAGTGCGATTACTTTGTGTAACTGATTCTTGCATCATTCCATCTCCTCATCATAATATGATGTACAGGATCGTTTGTGCTCCCACAAGACTCATCCATCCATGGTTGGGTTTACCCAATCATGCTCTCATGCAGTTATCTAGTAGATACAGTCCAATTCATCGTCACTATCACAGTTGCGCACTGGCTATGTGTAGCATGATCCTTCTAGTTCTAGAGGTACGACCACACATAGTGACCTTTTCTCAAAAATCATCTTACGCTTATTTATATTTATTACCCCATTCATGTTAGTGGCCCAACCTATCCTGAAGAGTGTGGGGTATGGATTGTTGTCATCCACAATCTCTATTACTTCAAAATGGACCAGCGCGCTTGCCCCCTCAATATCTACTGTAACTCCTTGCAATCTTCCCATTGGTATGATCTTCTGTTGATTTTCCATTCTCAGCTGGATAAGTGACCATTGCAGAGGAAGCCTACCCATGCGATCCCATCTATTCTTTGGTAGAATGTTCACATCTAACCCTAGATCTAAAACCACTTGATCTATTTCATATTCTCTGATTTGCGCAGTCAATCTCATTTCCCTTCCTGTTTGCATCGCATGATTTTCCAGCTTTTGGACTATGCAAGGTTCTCCTGGCATGGTCCTAGTGCATCTAGTAATGAACTCTTGCAGTCCCCTTACCATCTAACTATCGCACAACAACTTCATACACGTTTCTAAGAAGGTGGTAAGCATTGATGGGTCCAACTCAGATTCTGGTTAGTCTCTACTCCCTGAGGTGGAGGCCTCCACAAATCTTTTCTTGGCTTCCATGAAGGTTTCCTTGGCACGCTCTAAATCAAATTTGGATTCCTTCATTGGAGCCTTGCGAATCAAAGTTGTTGCTTTGGGTTGCTTCCCTCTGTCATCACCTGTCATGATCCCACTTCGAAGCACTATATTTATGCTCGAGTCCTCCTCACATGGCTCAGACCTTGTCATCTTCAGGTTCTGTGCCGAGGGCGATTGAAGTGCCCCTTTATCATGTAGCCTTGCTATCAGCGTAGGATAGTCCTCCGCCTCATGATCAAACAATGTGTAGTACACATAAGAAGGACGTGTTGGATTCATGCAATCTCAGGTATAATGTCCCAGTCCTCCGTAGTTGTAACATATTAACTGTCCTTGACCTCTTCCCTATCCCATTCCACCTCACCGTCATACCCCCCCTGAAACTAAGTGAGCACTATCCCTACATTTTTATCAAAATCCTATGTCCCAGTCTGAAATCTATAGGTGGGAGTCTGATCCATCATTAGTTCATAACTTTGATAGGTGCACTCATCGTGACCTATTGATCTATAGAAATTATAGAACAATTGTTAAGGGTTTTTCATATACTTCTATAAGAGATGGAAGTTATCTATTGTGTGCTTCCCTTTGATATGAAAAATTGCTCACCATAATGCAAGTGTTGCACTGGGTCTTGATTGCACCTCTAGTCTCAATGGCATTGGTCCTCCTCTAGCCAAATAGTTCACGAACACTGGAAAATGGTCCTTGTCATGTCCCTGTCCCTTACATTTTATACACCACACTTCTTTATGCTCTTCCAAGTGAGCTGCCCTGTCTTGTTTCAAACATTGCATCTCCAAGAACAAGTTCTGTAGTTGCGCCTAGATCTGCTAGGCTCCCAGGTTGGCATCCTACATCAGAGTCTCATGTAAACTCATCACAACTTCTAAGGCATCAACTTGGGTAATGTAATTCTGTTGTGTTAGCGCGTTCTGTAAGTGTGGTGTTAATGACGGTACAACCCATGCGAGGTGTTGCCCATCTATCAGTGTCATATTTGCTTCGAGAATCTTACACTTCAATCTCTGATCTAGATCTCACAGAGTTTCGCCTGGTAACATCGTGATCTCCTTGAATCCAATAATTGACTGGGCCTCTGACATCGGCCTACTGAATTCCTTGATCAAAGCTGCTTGGATAACTGTGATCCCCGCATTCAGACTATTACTAGAGTGCTTAATGTACCAAGTCAGCACATGATCCTACAGAGCACTAAACAGCATTTCCTTCTTTATATTATCGTCTATGATCCCCTTCACTTCTCATATATCTTTTACTACAAACTAAAACTGATCTAGGTCTTCATTCCCTACTCCCCTGAGTACTGACAATTTTATTGTAGGTTCCATATAGCTTCGTAGTGTTTACGGAGGTGGTGTGGGTGAAGAGGGAGTTGAAGATAGCGAGATTGGCGGTGGTGTAGGTGGGAGTGGTGAGCACAAAATTTGCTACCTTATCAAATTTATTTCACTTTTTAGTGAGACCTTCGCGAGATCTTCCTCGCTCTCTTGCAGTGGTGAAATCAAGGGGTTGGTTTCTAGATCTGCGCTACCTTCGTCTCTGTAGATCATCCCGCATGCGGTCCTTTGTGAAAATGTTTATATGCCTTGCTATAGCTAACCAATGTGTCTACTGTGAACTTAGTGATAAATCCACCAATAATTTGGTTGATCCAGTGATCCATAGTGCATGTGATCTTGTTTTCTGATGCTTCCAATCTACGCATCAATTCTAGGGTCCACACAATCAAATTCTCCATTATGCACCTTCCTTGATTATCTGCTAACTTCGTGATCCACTCATACAAATCAATTGGGAAGGATGCAGAATATTTCATGGATATTTGTGTATAGATAGTGGTCCAACAACTTTTCTTTTGATAACCTCACATTCTTATTTTCTTGTGCCGTGAACTCATGAATCTTCCAATCCATCCAATTCTCAATTTCTTTTTTGTTGGGTTCCAATGATCTGACTTCTGACATCTCTTATGTAGATGCTAGCCCTAGAAACATAACCATTTGTTAGCTTGTTGGGGTTAGACCCAGGCTTCAAAGTTAATTAGCCAAACAAATACCGATACTACTGGCCCTTTTGGCAATAGCCTACACTGCACAGATTGAGCTCTCACCCGAAGTAGTATGGGAGGGTGGTAGAACCAGGTTTCCACACCCTAGAGATGTCTGATGATTTCACATGGTCTGCAGTTCAACCTTGCATGCACATCGCTACACACCCTTATCTGTACCTCGTAGCCTGGGATGCTGCCTTCTGCAACTGTACTCGTAGGTCAGAAAATATTATTCCTCAAGTTCTTACTAGTATTCCACCATTAGTTGATTAACTTAGCTTATATGCATGTGTAAAGTTTACTTAGCAATATAAATCATTCATACAAGTGTGCACAATGAATAAACAATATAAATTTCAATTGATAACAAACATGTAATAATTCAAGAACAAATACACAGAATTTGGATAACACTTCTCTTTATTATATCTTCCCTCAGTTACAGACTTGACTCCACCCTGCACACTCAACTGTAGGGGTCTGTGCACTCAGCTGCGGACTACTAAGCCTCTATGCACTTAGTTGCAGAGCCTTCCTCTACTCTATGACCCAAAAAAGCACTTACCCACTTAGACCTAACCTTACCCTTACTGACTCATCATTCAGAAGAACATATTGTCTCCTACAACCTAGAGTATTTCTCTATTTATACACTTCCATGGTCCATGGACCATGGATAGGCTGATATTACATCACAAACCTAAGGTAGACAACCCTATGACTCTACCCTACTTTAACAAAGCTTTACAATAGAATTTGGTTACAACTTGGGCTTTAAGCCCTAAAACATGTCTTGTGGGGGGATTCCATGCCCAACAATCCTTACCCTCTGAGTTGTATGAGTGGATCGCGAAGTTAGCAGACAGTCAAGGAAGGTGTAGGCTCGACAAAACTATTGTGTGGACTCCAGAGTTGGTGCACAGAATGGAAGCATTAGAAGATAACATCATGCATTTTGTGGACCATTTGCTCGATAAAATTATAGGAGGGTTCATCACTGAGTTTCTGGTAGATACTTCAGTCAGATATAGCGAGGTTGAATGACGCTTTGTCAAAGGACTGTGAGGTAAGTACATTAAATATTTGAAAACTTGGATTAAAATGCTACTGTGTGAAAAGCATGTTATGTGAATAAATTGATGTTTGGGGCTACGGGGAGTGGGAGGATCTATAGAAACAAAGGTAGCAGAGAACTAGAGTCTATCCCCTTGATTTCACCTTCATGGGAAAATGACGAAGAGCTCACGAAAGTTTAATCAAGAAGTGTGATTAGTCTCATAAAGCAGTTAATTCGATGCATACCACCCCCACCTACACCACCACCAGTTTCCCCATATTCACCCCCGTATTTGCCCACACCACCTCTGCCACCACCATAGTTCAATATGGCTAGTGCGATAAAGTTTCCATTATTCAGGGGAGTAGGGAATGAACACCCAGACCAGTTTTGGTTCATGGTAAAGTTTGTGGGAAGCGTAGGGAGTCACGAATGATAATATAAATGAAGAAACACTGGTTAGAACCCTTTAGGATCACGCAATAACATGGTACATTAAGCATTCCAATGACAATCCGAATGCAGGGATTGTAGATATCCAAGCCACGCTGGATAAAGAATTTAGCAGGCCAAAATTGGAGACACAATCGATCATCTGATTCAAGGAAATTGTGATGCTTCCAGGTGAGAACCCCAAGGAATTGGATTAGAGACTAAAGGGTAAAATCTGTGAAGCTAATATAACCTTGACGGATGAACAACATTGTGCATGGTTTGTAGCATTGGTAACACCGCATCTAAGAAATGCGTTGTCACAACAGAAGGTAACCACTGAGGCCAAGGCCTTGGAGATGGCGATGAGATTGCATGAAACCTCGATACAAGATCCTAACCTAGGAGTTCAATAGATCCACATGTAGTTGCAGAACTTGTGCCTTGAGATGCAGAGTTTGAAACAAGATAGGATAACTCGCCCAGAACCGCATGAGGAGGTATGGTGCATAAAGTGGAAAGACCAGGGACATGACAAGGACCATTTTCTAGTATTCACGAACTACCTGGTGCGACGAGGACCAATGTGTTATAGGACGAATTAACCTCCTAATCAACTCAGAGGAGAAAGACATGATGAATGAAAGAATGACCATAGTTGCATGCCCAGAATCCACACTAATGCTCTCTGTACGCTAACAACCTACTTTATAAAGATTTTTTACAAGAATAAAGGAGCGTTAGTCAACCTGCTAACTCTTGCTATTAGACTAGGGGGAGCGTTAGTGAAATTTAGTGATGCTCAAGTGGTTATGCTAATGAATAACCATTAAATATCTAGATATTATTTCCCTAAATTTGTGCAAGAAAAGTAGGGAAACTCCAAAAATCAATATATTTGGAGAAATTTTATTTTGGAAACAGAGGCAAATGGGAAAAGGCTGGTAAACGAGGCAGGTTCATGGTTTTTACCCAAATGAACTATAGGTGGAGTTGGGCAGCCCTAAAGAAATTGCTATATAAGCAATGAGAGGGCCATTGCACAAGGGTCAGATCATTTAGAAGGATAGTACATGGTGCTGTTGTGATATCGTAATATTCTTGAAGGAGCTAGCTAAAAGAAGGAGAGAGAGAGAGAGAAAGAAGGGATAAGGAAGGCTGATACAACAGTGTTGTTCTAGTCACTCTTATGTTCTGACTATAGGACTGCGGTTGTGTTCCACTACTCGAAGTGTCATTGATATTGTGCATTTATTTGTCCATTGTGATGCTTGTTGTGTTGAGTAAATAAGTTACACATTTATACATGTTTGTTATGGATTCTTTCATTAATTGTCAAAAGTGTATGTTGTGATTGGTTTTCTTCGTTCTTTTTTGCAGGAATCATCTTGGAGTCCGTCAGGAAAAGTTCTTCTTAGTGCATGGAGATCCCCAAGCGAATCTAGAAAGAACCAAATGTGATCCTTTCTCCATATCCTGTCAATATATGTTAGATAGATGAGCATGTGTGTAATAGGTACCTTTTGTAGATAACCTGTTACACGAAAAATTGTCACCATGACTTTCTGTAATCAATATGAGTCTATCACCACTCATACATACCTCCTTTGCAATTCTTAAAACTCAGCTCTACATATCAAGCTTTGAAAATGAGAGAAAGTCGTTAAAAATCTCTAAAACTCTGCTTTCACACTTTCTCTTAGCATTACCTGTGGTGTCGTACCCACTGGTCATGTCTCTTGTGCACCTGACTACTCTGTATCTACATGTATGGGTGTGAACCCCTGTAAAAGTTAAAATGGCGCAAGTTTATTCTTAAAAACTCACTTTGAGTCAATTCTGTAAGCTTCTAGAAGGAATCTTGCGCTGGCAAGTTCGCTCCTTGAGGGTGCATGCATCCCATTCCTTAAGGAGCTAACCCCTTGATGTGAGGAGCTTATCCCCTTGAAGGAGGACTCTATTCCTTCAATGGTGGACCTGTAACCTCCTTCCCTTGCACTATAAAATGAAGCTTTGGGCTGGTTACTTGAGAGGTTGAAAGAAGAATATTTTTTAGGGTATATGCTGCTAGAACTTAGTCTTCCTAATTGAGATTTTGAGAGGAAAGATCCCATACCTTTTGATCTCATTTGGGAGAGAGTGAGGCTTGTCAAAGTAGAGGAGATTCCTGCCTGGACCCTGGGAAGAGCTTGTACAGCATCAAGGCACCAAGGTTGTAAGTTCTTCTTTCTCGAAGTTAATACAATCAAGTTTATTTTTCTCAATAAGCTATGTTTAATGGTTTATTTCATAGACTCCTTGATCATTATGATGAACATGATTCATTATATTAGCTATGAAGGTGTTCTTTGATGTGTGCTTGTTTGTTTTTGCATGTTATTAAAAGGAAACTCTTTGAAGCTGTTGGAGCAAGGCTACCACAAACTAGCGTTGGAATTAAGGTAGGGTCTAAAACACCTCTAGTTTTTATTAATGAATCAGAATATGTTTAGAGAAAAGTAGATTTGCTTGTACTGATTGTTGCTAGATATCAATTGATACTAGGGAAATCAATCTTGTCCACAAGAACGATTTATCTGCTTAACAAATTGGCGACTCCACTGGGGACAGGATTTGATTGTTTAGTTTTCACTTATCTTTGATTCGAGAAACTTGATTTTTTGTTTCTGGTTTTTACTTGATGTGTGTGGGATTGGGTAGTTTGTTAGCCCTAGATTGATTCTTTATCTTTTAGAAATTTTTACGAGGACCGCACGTTCTATTTAGGATACAATGCAGACTTTTCGGCACTGTTACTTTCTTGCACAGAGTGGTACTGCACTTGGTTTCACTGGGGGCATGCGGACCCTATCAAAATTTTTGAAAATCTTGAAATATTTTTGTCCAATTTAGTTTAGATTCGTTTTGTTACTTTTATCCTCTGCCCAGGTCTACATATATCCTATTAAAAGTCTCTCATAAGTAATTTCCATTGGTGTTGTGTTTTGGATGAATTTCTACAAGTTTTTGTATGCTTGGTTTGGTCTTCACTCAGTCTTTGTAATGACTTGAAGCTTAGAAGCCTAAGAGACCTTAGATAACCCTGGAATATTTTGTCTTCTTGATAATTCTGGCTGGTTTGTGAGATCTTCCTGTTGAACTGGTAAATCCCCTCTACGGACAGAGGCGATCCCACTAGCCCAACTCGGGTCTAGCAACAATCACACACGCTACACGCAAGTTCCTAATTGCATAAATCAAAAGATTGATCAGAATGATCTACCTGGAATCCAACGCTATTTGTTGTAGAAGAAACGTCGCTCCTGTCCTTTAGCTTTGGCTGGTCACAATCCTTACGCTCCACATAAACGGGAACCTGCACAAGCAAAGAACAATACAAACACAAGCGTAAAATCCAGTACATGCAATTATATATCGATCAGACAAGATATAACTCAAATATCATCAGAAGAAACATGAGTGGAACCATAATGATAGTCGTTCATTATTCAATAAAAGAAGAGAAAGATTACAACCAAAGAGGCCTGACGTTGAACCTCCTCTGACTGGGTCAACAGCTAAACACGCCTTGCAAAGTGACCTCTTCTCTCTCAATATTTTGGCAACATAACTCCTCTATAGCTCTCAATTCTCACTATTAATCCAGCATAATCTCAGCACTCACCTTAGCTCTAGCAAAACTTGTTGGTTCAATGCAGGGTGACAGTCATTTATAGATGGAGGAGGAGGAAGTATGCATTGTATCCGGACACCTACTGAAGATTTGGCATTGTCCCAGAATAGCCACTGAACTGGGTTGTCATGGATAAAAATACGACACTCGACCACTTCCATGGGATTTTTCCCCAGAGAACTGCATGAGCAATGGAGGAACAAACACTTCAGTGCACGCTGGCCAAAAACCATGACCAAATTTGGGTGGCGCAGTCTTTGTTCTGTGACAAAGCGTCCATGGGCGCGCCCTCTTTGGAGGAAATGAGACATTGGCGTGGGTTAGACACTGTGGACCCGCGCTAATGGAAAAAGGGCACTTTTTAGGGCTAATCTTCAAAGGGTGTCTTTAGGGATTTTGAAGTTCATACTTAGGAGAATCCAATGCAAGTGTTTTTAAGTTGTGTCACTGGTCACAGGTCCATAAATGTGTCCTCCAGTGTGCGAAAGCAAGGGTAACAAGGACGGTGACCAATGGTGACAAATTACTGCGTAACAACATCCATATCCTCAAGTTTCATACCCTTATCACTAGAAATGTTGACTACGAATAACTTACACCCTTTCCTATGGCTATGCTTTGCCCATAGCTGTCACCATCCTAATTGATCTAGCTTTCTTCTTACCCTGTAAGGCTCTTGGTTCCCCATCGTCATTAACAAACTCAATGGCTTTATTATAACAATCCACCTTGCTTCTATGAAGATACAACCATTCCACACCCAACAACATACTATATGAACCCAATGGTAATACATTCAAATGTATTGTGATAGGCATACCACTCAAGTCAAATACACAAGCTCTTACCAATGATGAACTCGCTTCTTTGTTCCTGTAGCCAACTACACTAGCCAAGATTATGCATGCAATTCCTTACTCAAACCACACTTATCCACCAAGTTAGGACTAACATAGCTATAATTAGAACCACAGTCAATCAAAATAGAAATAACTTGATCACAAATATTACCATCCATTTCAATGATAGATGTCTGATGCTTTGCTTGTTTGCTATCCAATGCTGCATAGATACGTGGAATACTTTGACCAACATTATTGGGTAGCGGATCCCCAACGTAATGGTTTTGGGGCTTAAAGCCTACAATTTTGGGTAATGGTATTCTAAAGGTTCTGTGAAGTGCGCGAAGGGTAAATTATAATGAGTCAAGTCAAAGGGTTGTCTACCCTTAAATAATGTAAGGAAATGTAAAGTGTCTCAGCTTACCCATGGTCCGCACACCATGGGAATGTATAAATAGAGCGAGGCTCTAAGTGTAGAAGGTAGTTTTTTAGCATTGAATTCAAGTGATATGGGTTTTTGAATGCGATATTCGCTCTGATTCTGTAAGTATGAGTCTTGGGTTGTAGCAATAGGAAGAGGCTCTACAGTTGTGTATGCAGAGGCCTGGTAGAGTTCGCAGCTGTGTGCGCGGAGCTCTGAAGCTGAGTGCAAAAGGTGAAATTGGATTATACTGGAATAGAAGGTTAATAAAAGATAAGTTGATTTTGGAATATTGTGCATCTGATCTGTGTGTTTATGTTTTAGTTATATCCTTGCATCTCTTTACAGTCTATGATTGCACGCACTAGTTATAAATGTTAAATGAGTAAATAAGAATACTGGGCCCACAAAATTAAGTTAGATATATAATAATAACACCGTAAGTGTAAAGGATCTAGGCAGCACCTCTTTGCACTCTCTACAGAGCTACATGAAGGTTAGATATTTGTGCGGAGTAGTGCAAGCATGCAGGATTTGTTCGTGACCTTTCCAGACCTCATCAAGACATCCCTAGGGTGTAGAAACCTGGTTCTAGCACCCTCCCATACTACCTCGAGTGAGGCCTCAGTCTGAGCTCTGCAAACTATTGCCAAAAGGGCCGCTAGTTTCAATATTTGTTTGGCTAAAACACTTTTGAACTTGGGTCAGGCCCCAACAAAGCCAAAAAATGGTTCCATTGCTGGGATTGGGATCTGCCTAAGTGATGTCTGATGTTGGAACACTAGAACCCTACGAAGAAGGAAATTGAAGATTGGTTGGATCAGAAGCGTCACAGGTTCATGACACAGGAAAACAAAACTCCATAGATATCCGAGAAGAGGTGGATGGTTCACTACGTATATATGGAAATCCACAATATCTTCTTCGTCTCATTCTCTTTAGAGTTGTATGATTGGATTGCAAGGTTAGCCAATAGCCAAGGAAGGTATAAGCTCGATAAACCAATAGTGTGGACTCTGGAGTTGGTGCATAGGCTAGAGGCATCAGAAGATAAGATTGCACAAGTTGTAGATCATTCGCTCGACCAGATAATAGGAGGGTTTATCACTAAATTTGCGATAGACATGACTGTATGCTATAATGAAGCATAAAAATGTTTTCTCAAGGGAGCACGAGGTAATATAGTTTGAATATTTTTAAATTTAACAGCCTAATAGTATATGGAATTAGTTTATTTTAATCACTTCTTTTATCTTAATTTACCCAATTTTATGTATATTCTATTCAAGATTTTGAACCATTAATATCATTAACTAATCCATGATATTAGTTTACTTAAATATAATTATTGGAATAATAATAAACATAAAATAGAATAAATTGCTAAACTCCAAAGATTAGTTTAATTCATCCAGATATTATATCTGTAATTTATATATAAAAATATATATTGATTAATTAACATTATAAATTACCTTCTTTAAACAAGTCCAATTATAATTTTAGTTCTTAATAATAGCTTGAATATTTTTAGTTTCAACGACCTAATAGTATATGGAATTAGTTTATTTTAATAATTTCTTTTATCTTGATTACCCAATATTATGTATATTCGATATAAAAACTATTCCAAGATATTAATTTACTTAATATAAATTTATATAGAAATTAAAATAAATTATTATTCTTATTTTTATGAATTTAATTGATAACCAAAAAATAAATAAAATTATTATTAAATAAACCAATATTGGGAGTTTTTATTTATTATATATATTATTTATATATTATATCACCTTTTTTTTATATAAATGATTTACTAACTTGTGGGAGTCCTTTTCTTATATAAATTTACCTAATTTAACTATTTTCCAGGAATTATCATAATTAAAATATATAATTATCTGGCTGGGGTCATAAGGTCAAAAGTAGCTGTTATTATTCTAGCTGTTGGAGTCTCTGCCCATACTATTTAACTAGCTAAGCTGGATCAGTTCTTCAACTTGTCCTGACGATGAACCACACTGGTTGGTTCGAAACGCGTCGACAAAATATCATTTATGTGATTTCGCTGAAAATTCTCTAAACAATGTTATGGATCACAGAAGTGTAAATTCCTTAATACATCAAATCTCTCAATACCTGGATTAAGATGTTGTTATGTGAAAACTGGGTGATACGAATACATTAATGATTGGAATGACATGGAGCGGAAAGGTCTACAAAGGTATCGAAGGGTTAGGGAATAGTCCCTTAATTTCACCTCTGCAAGTGAGCAAGGAAGAGTGCGATCAAGTTTTTCCGAGGAGTGTAGTTAGTTTGATAAGACAGTGCATTCCGCAGTTACCATCTCCACTTATGCCACCACTTGCTTCACCTCCTTCACCTCCATCTTTGCCCACACCACCTCCACCCAACTGACAATTGATTATGGCAAGCACGATTAAGCTACCCTTATTCAAAGGAGTAGGAAATGAGGACCCGGATTAGTTCTGGTTCGTGGTAAGAGTAGTGTGGGAAGCACAAGGGGTTATGGACGATAACATTAAGAAGGCTACATTGGTAAGAACACTACATGATTGCATGTTGATGTGGTATATAAAGCACTCGAATGATCACCCAAATGCAGGAATAGTGGAGATCCATATTGTGTTGAACAAAGAATTTAGCCGGCTGAAATCAAAAACACAGTCAATCATTAGATTTAAGGAGATCAGGATGCTTCTAGGTGAGACACCATGGGACCTAGATCAGAGGCTGAAGAGTATGATCCACGAGGCTAATATGACACTGACGGATTCACAACACCATGCGTGGTTCATGGCATCTTTAACACCTCACCTGAGTACAACACTATTGCAGCAGAAACTTTCAACCCATGCTGAAGCGCTAGAAATGGCGATGAGGTTGCATGAAACACTGATACAGGATCCAGGATTGGGAGCCCAACAGATTCACACGCAGCTACAAAATCTCTGTCTGGAAATGGAGAGCTTGAAGCAGGATAGGGCACCACGGTCGGAGGCGTGTGAGAAAGTGTGTGTATAAAATGCAAAGGCTAGAGCGATGATAAGGATCACTGTCGAGTATTCACAAACTACTTGGTAGGAGGGGGGCTAATGCCATTGAGACCAGAGGCACAAATAGGGCCGAGTGTGACACCACCACTATGGTGCATGAGCTGTTAGATAGGAGGAAAGCACACAATGGAAAATTGTCATCTGTTGCAGAACTATACCCAAACTCTGCAGTAGCTGTTTTGTAATTTTTGTAGTTCAGTGGGCCACAACAACCATACTTGTCATAGCTATGAGTTGATGATGGAGCGGACCCCTGCCTATAGAATGTAGATAGAAACATGAGGCCTTGACCCAGCTGTGGTGATGTCACGTGTTGGATTTCAAGGGCGAGGTCAAGGACAAGGCGGAAGGGGGCCAAGAAGGGGTCAAGGATAATTAATCTGTTACAATTGTGGAGGAACATGGCACTACGCTCCTGATTGTACCAACTCGACGAGGCTATCTTTTTCATACTATTCTCAGTTTGATCATGAAGCAGTAGATTGTCCTATGTTGATCGTGTGGATGCACGAGAAAGGGGCACTTCAACCTACTTTGACGCAGAATATTCAAATGATGAGATCTTAACAGTGCGAAAAACACCCCAACATGAACATGGTTCTCAGAAGCGGCATGGCCACAGGGGAAGACAAGGGGAAGTAGCCCGAGGAAGATACATGGGTTCATAAGGCTCTATTGTGTTGTACAAC
This sequence comes from Pinus taeda, assembly GCA_000404065.3. Taxonomy (NCBI): domain Eukaryota; kingdom Viridiplantae; phylum Streptophyta; class Pinopsida; order Pinales; family Pinaceae; genus Pinus; species Pinus taeda. The sequence continues at coordinate 98,017 of APFE031467566.1, forward strand.
AACCCCCCATTTCATAAAAATTTTCTTTCTAACCTTAATATGAAATGGGTCCCTTTTAAACATAGATGTGTGAATAAATTGGTATCAACTCATCATTACAAAATCCTTCATCAAAAGGTCGAAAGAAAATGATAAATTATAGACCTTTTGAACAAACATGAAATCGATCTTATGAATAAATATAAAATTCTTTATTATTGAAATAAAGCGATCGCAAGATCGCATATCGCAACAAAAAGGAAAACATAATATAAAGACCCATTGATTTACCCCTATCCGAAAAGTGAATAACTATTGGTTATCGAGAAAGGTGAGTAGCAAATATAACAATAGGACCTCCCACTATTTCTCTGATGCAATCTCACTATCGGCAATTGGGGGATGTAATGCAACACATGTTAAGACACCTTTAAAATCTCTCGATGCGATAAGATGTATCGCTATCGGGTTTCGGCGATTTTTGAAATAACATAAAGGTTACGACCCGAGCACATCTCTGATTGCGATCCGATAAATCAAGGCGTGAGTTTCAAAATAGATTTAAAAGGCTTGCATGCATTATTTTGGATTATTATTAAAAGCCTTCCCGTTCTCGATCGCAATTTACTTGTGATTATCCGCCAAAAAACTCAAGCCACGCTTGAATGAATCATTCGGCATATAAACGATATGATGGGTATTTAAAATGATTGATGGGTTAAGTGGCCAATTAATGAAGCAGTTATGCCGAGATCTCCCCTGAGATTGTATCTACGGTAGTATTATTTTAATCTTTCATTACTCACTAATTGATATAATTCTTTCATATTGGCTCACACCACCTATTCTCTGTATTACGTTCATTTTATTCCTTGCACAGAGCTCCGCCGAAACAACAAGTTCAAGCCAAATGGGAAAGAAATCCAAGAGATCCGCGGTAGCAGCGACTCCCGCAGTAACAGTGCAATCCACCACTGATCCAGAACCAAGCAAAAAGGGATTGATTTCAGACACTACATGTCTTGGCCTTGGAAACACAAGCTGGCAAAGCATATATAATCTAATTGAAGCAGAGGAGCCTGAAACAATATCAGTACAAGCTACCGCAGATTCAACTAGAAAATCAAAGGCTTCCCTGAAAGATTTAGCTGACTCATATCTACACCAAATAGCAGCTCGTGAACAAATTCTTCCATACACTGATGTAGTGTGATGGGTAGTAGAGGAAATCCCTGTTTTGAATAGAACATTTTGCATAGTTGATGGAAGGGTCTTCAGCTCATTTCAACCTGATGATTTAAGGAAAATGTATCACTTGCCCAAACCTCAAAAGAAATACAATAAAGCATTTCTTGAGAAGCTCGCAAGTGAGAATGAGACTGAATCGGCCCCAATTCGGGAGTGGAGACAGAACCTCGCAAGGCACAAACATGAATCTTCAGGTAAGTACTTTGTAGATTCATTATGTTCTCCTTACTGTTATGCCGGGCCAATGATGTGTAGAATTTGGGGATTACATGATTCTACAAAATTCACTATTGAAATGGTTCCTTTAATGGAAGTGGAAGTTAATAGTGAAGTAATGGATTAGGGAAATATATTGTTAGATAAATTAGCCACTGCAATTCTTGAGTTTAGAAATAAGACTCGCATGACCGATAGGTCTATTCCTCCATTTTATTTTAGTGCTTATATTTTAGATATTCCTTGTTTCAATTCTGAATTTCCTGTACTAGGGTGGAGATGGACTTCACAAGACCCCATGTCAATTCACATTTATCACCAAAAGCTGTGGAAAGCGCCACTATAAGCACAACTTGTACCAAATCTTTAATGGTTTTATGTTGCCTATTTACCGTGCCATTTTTGATAAGCCTGCCTCAAATATTTCTTCGAAAGCAAAGATTGACCTAACCGCTGTAGGAAATTGGTTTGGGGAAGATAAGTTCACATACATAAGGGTTTTTGGTAGCCTTGCAAGACCTCATGTCCTTCCTCTGTACATACCTGACAAGCTGTTAGCCCGAGAATTGTCCTATCAAATTACAACCGTAGGAACATCCAAGACTCTTAGGATTTCAAAAAAGCAGGCTTGGCCTACTTTTCCTTTGAGATGCAGTGTTTATACTTTGCACGACTACAAGCATGCAAAGAAGGAAGCAGAGAAAATAAACATGCTTAATCTTGCAACCATTCCTAATAGGCAATTTGAACCAAGGAAAGTTTCCTATACCGTGCTTGAACAAGCCAAACTTACAAGGTTTGATCATGGGAAAGATGATTTTGATGACTTGTTTTCTTCGGCAGAGTCATTATTCCAGGTACAAGCACTGGCCAAAATGAGATATAATGATGAAAGGCTAGTAGAATTCAATAAGCTCGGAGAACAGAGGTTGAAAACTCTACCTCTGGACTTATTAGCTACTACCCCGACAACACAATCAAGCGAGATTGAATAGCAAATCATTGACAAACCTCTTACTGTAGAAAAAATTATCGAAAGAGGAAAAGAACAAGAACAGGAGAAAGAGCAGGAGAAAGAGCAGAAAAAAGAACAGGATAAGGGTAGCAAAAATATCAATGTGGATACTCAAATTGATCCTAAACTAATCCAAGAATGGCAGAAATTTGACTCCATTATAAGTAATCTGGAAGGTCGAAAAGATGCCAATACACCCAAAGTAACAGATGGACAAGATACAACATCAACAACAGTTCCGAATGAAGGAACCAATGGCCTACCCACTAGCACAGATTTAGAAACGATTCCAAAAGATCCCTCCAATCAAATTATTTTGCAGGTGGAGGAAGTACCTCCATTAGATGTCTTTTACAGTCCCAAACACGGGGCTATAGTGAAAAGACATAGGAAAAATAGAAGACTTGATCAATCTTCCCTGTTTCCAGCACAAACAGAGACAGCTAATGTAGTGTGCAAAGAAGAGTTTAACCCTTCCGATGACGTAATAGAGCTTTCTTAGTATGCCGAAGCTTATTCGGCAGCCACTATGGACAAGGCATCGGAAGTAAGTAATCTACTTAAAGAAAAGGACCAAGAAATTGTTTTGTTGCAACCATAGGTGTCTGAAGCACAACAGAAAATTGAACAGTTGGAACAACAATTATCAACACAGCAGCAATTAAACAATCAATTGAATAAGAAATTGCTTGAAGAGAAACAGAGAATAGACTCAAGCGCAATACAGAAGCAGAAAGAATTATCCGAAGCATTAGCTAGGTTAAAGACAATGAATGAACTAATGATGAAAATGAAAGATGAGCAAATCGCTCAGCTGCCACTTCAAGTAGAGAAGTTCAAGAGTCTTCCACAACCTACCGATTTCAGGTCCGAAGTGCTACAAATTAACAAGGCATTAGTTACACAGTTAAGACTGTTATGTCATAACATTTCTCTGGTTGAGCCCCTTTGTGATATAATGGCATCAATAGTTGACAAATCAGTTGATGCTAGGCAAGATTTGGAATAGGCCGATGAGATTCTGACAAACTTTCTTGCTTGGCAAGAGACCAATGAGAGGCAGGTAGCGAATCTACCCAAAAACCTAGAATCACACAAGGAGATCCTTTTCTTAAAATGGCAGTCACAACTGATGAAAGTAGAGAGAGAGGTTTCCAGATGTAGATTATCTACAAGTAATTTAATTGAGTTAATCAATAACACTCTTTATCTGTCTAACATGATTTCACAATGCACCCCAGGTAAATTGCTGTCAGCTAAGACATTGGAGCAAGCATGCAATCAAGAGTTGGAGAAGAATGGAAGCTTAATCGCTGGCATCCAAAGTTTAACTTGGGATACCTATTGGTTTTTCTTAGTAAAACCATACAGTCAAAGGGCCACCCTCAAATGTTTAACCGATGCAATTGGTTGTATCATTCCTAAAATCCATGATGCCACATACTCAAATCAACTCCATTCTCGTCTTAGTCGTCCGCCAGAATTGGAACCGATGCGTGCAATCTGCCAACTCAAATCAAAAGGAGAACAGCCGAAACAATGAATCATGCTGCCGACTACCAACAAACCTGTTGTGGAGAAGATACTTAAGATTTAGTTGTACCAATTAATAACATTTTATTTTTGTAGTTAGTTAGTTTAATTAGTATTTATAGACCCTTTCATGCATTTAGAAAGGGTCCTTAGTTTTTGTATAAAACTCAAACCTAGAAGTCGCACTATTGTGCTTCTGGTATATTTTTATAAAGATTGGGCTAGTATTCCAAATTCTAACGAGGAAAGCTTTGATGGGATGTGCACTATTGCCTTGATGTGAAAGTATTTCTAAGTTGGAAAAAGGAATTTGAATGCGATTGATATCGGGAATGATTCACAACACATATGGTACTATTATCTATGATCTTGTTTCATTCTTTCATGTGAATCGTCATTTAATTACTCTTGCTATCATTGGATTTTTGAACAACAATCCTTATATTTTTCACTATTGAATGTTTAAAGAATGTTATTCTTTTAGTCATATATGTATCAGTGATATATAAAGGATAAGTGTAATAATGTTTTAATGATTAACTTGTTAAACTACTTGAACAAAGTAATTATCATATAAATGAATGGCTTTGTTTACCAATAGAGTCATCTATATGTCTGTTTGTGGATAAAGATTATCAAATAAATGAATGCCTTTGTTTACCAATAGAGTCATCTATATGCCTGTTGGAATATAATGGCAGCCTTCCTCCAGTGATCAAACATGCTCTTACAAGTGATTTTCAGGTGTCAAAATCAAATTTTGTCATTTCAGTGAGTCTTCAAGCAAAATTTGGTCACTAGGCATTAGGTCTAGGGTTTGCTTTCACTCCTTTCAAAGTTACCCAAATATCAGTCTATGTCACTATTCAGCTGAGTCTATCATTATTCAGAAGGTTTTTATCATCATGTCAGGTTCCATTGGGTCATTTTACACCTTGTTCATGCCTCAGTTGCACCTAGGCAAGGTTCATTTCCCTCTCCTAGGGTTTTGAAGGCAATTTCTCTTGAATGGTCAAATCATTAGCAAAACTTGTATCCTTATGTTCATACACTTTCCCCTATCATTAATGTACCTTATTAAATAATTCTCATCACTGAGATCCCCCAAATTCCTCATTTTTGCACAAACCCTAGTTTCTTGCCACAACTTGGCAATTTTCTAGGCTAGGCCTATGTTTTGCCCTTTTGGACCCATTCCCCTCACTCAATCTCTGAGATTCCACTTTCCGCTGCTTCCTAACATCCCTCCCTACTTCTAGAAATTTACCCAAGAATTTAGAAGCCCCTTATCCCCTTCATTTCGCTTCATTTCGACAAAATTCCTTGTTTCACACATCGGGATAAGTTTCACTCAAAAGATGTTTTAGAGCAATCAAAGATGAATTTTGAAAAACCGAGAGAAGTTTTTGTCCAAAACATGCCAGGGAGGAAAAATGTCCTTCACATTTTACACAGGTGTCATGCTTTTAGAGAAATGTTAAAAATATTATCGCCTCAAGAGAATTGATGCACCTCTGAAGTGACCTTTGGAAAATCAATTTTTCTCAAAGCTAGGTTGGCCCAATAACTTTCTTGATGAGTCAAAGGATAACTAGACAAACATATATTTCCAATGAACTATCATGAGCTCAATTTGGAGTTGAGGAAGGCATTCAAAAGTTGACTACAACAACACTCTGCCTTGAGGCGGCCTCATTTGGCACATTTTGACCAGTCTTGGGAGATTTGATTTTTGGCAAGGCAAATGAACTCCAAATTGAACAATTCTAGTTGGGTTGAAACATAGACTCAAATACCTTTCCAACACACTATCCTGCGCCTAATTTGACACCAGAAAGGCCTCCAAAAGCCTCCTGGAAAATGCACTATGTAGCGCGCTACGCATTGGGTGCATGCGACCCATACAGAAAGGCGCGCAATGCATTAAGTGCATGCGACGCACTGGGCTCCATTAGCCAGTGTAAATTTGCACATGCACGGCGCATAGGGAGCGCGGGGTGCATTGGGTGATGAGTGTGGCGCACATAGTTGGGAGCCCGAAAATGGTTTGGAAACTCATCAAATCACCCAATCTTCACATCAATTTGCCAGGTAGGCTCGCCTCCATTGCTTTTGCTTAGTTTTTAATGGTGAATGTGGTGGGTTGATGGCTTATGCCCATTGAAACAAGACTTTGAAAATCCTTCCTTTTGCCAATAAGAAACATTGCTTAGGGTTTTGAAAACAGTATTGTCACCAAAGTCTACTCTTTTCCTCACTTCCCGTTGTCCCTCATTCCCCTTTGGCACGCATTTTGCGATTGGAGACAAAGACACCAAGGTCTCATTTCTCATTTTCAACAAGCTGAACATACACTTCGCAACACCATAACTGACAACAACACATCATACAACCAAGATAGAGATTGCACCACTGAACTGCATACACCAGGAGGACACTGAAGCGCCGTGAAACACCTGATCCACTCCAGATTTTGGCCGAGGCATCGTTGGCTGGGCATGATACATGATGGAGGATCTTCGCTCCAAATTTGAGAAATTTCGGAGAAATGTTTGTCATTTTGAAATTTTTGGCTTGCAAAACAGGTTTTTCAACTCAACGCGTAGCGCGTTGATGCGCGCGCTTATGATTGGGACACTTGCTGGTGGAAAAATTTATAGTTTTGGATTTTTCATGGTAAGTTATGCATGCTCTAGTATGGCCAAGGCATTTCATCAAGTTTTGGATGATCAAAAGGGCCAAAAACACCATGAAAATCACCTTTCTACCACCTTTTGCACCAGCAGGAAGTACTTCTGGGAGAATGACATTTTGAAGGGGGAAATGAGCTCCAAATTTAGAAATTCCACTTGGACTGGATAGCAGACATCCAGGGCTTTCCAACCAGCTATTGTGAACTTGATTTTGATGTCAGGAAGTGCCCCAAAGGTAGGGTGTAAGGCGCGCGACGAATAGAGCTCAGGCGCGTGGCGCATAGAGATGTTTGGTCAAATTTTCACTGTTCAGCTCAGAAATTCGCCCAGTTTTGACCAGTTTTGCTTCGTGATACTACTCTTTCCTTTTCATGATGTAATTTAATAACTATGATGTATTTTTGGCACATTTTTACTTGTTCTAGAGGATTCATTTACTAAAAGGTGAAAATTAAATGAATGAATCAATTTCCTAGCATATAGGGGTAAGTTGTTTGACTACCTAAATTTCAGTTCCTTGTTTAGAATTAGTTCAAACAGCTCCTAGAATGGTGAGCTCGACCCCTAGAGGCAAGGGAAGGGGTTAGGATGGTCTATATGATGTAATTTATCAATCATTTTCAGGGGTTGGAGAGGTTGGACACTTGGGATTGCTTTGGCATACTATTGTACATATTGAAGCCTCAGGCTAGCAGGAAAATTGAAGCCTCGCACCGGGGGTGCGACCACCTAACTATCTGTAGGAAGCACCGTCTTAGCACTCCAAGCAATTGAAAGAAGGCACAGGACTATAAATGAGTCTACAGGAGAACTGTGCGGGAAGATGGTTCCGTGCAGAGCCAGTATGTCACAGGGATCACAGTGGCGCATAAGGGGCTGCGCTACTACGTGGGTAGGCTGGTAGGTGACCGTTGATGTCACTGTTCATGACAAGAGGTCCAATTTAAGGTAGAAAGGAGTGGATGGTTGGCCATTAAGACATAAATTAAGAGCTAGATTCAAGATGATCTACTGCCAAGAAGGTATTATTGACTCAGAAGTGGAAGGAATGGTCGAATTCAAATTCAAAAATTACTATAAAATCCCTTGGGGTAGCCTTGAGGCAACACTTGGTTGTTTGAGATTTAAGCTGGTACAGAGCATTGAGCATTGAGCTACCATGCCACCCGTGAGTACGCGACCAAACCAATTCAATGTAGAAGTGATGACAGCTGCGAGAACCAGAGTGTGATTCATGGAAGTAACCATAGAGCCCCATGTAACCCAGGAGGATATTGGAGAGGCAGTGGATGCACAAGAGGTTCCAAAGTCCCCATGCATGCTGCGACCATAAAAAAAGGTAACCAATGGGGCTAGTCTAGGTATCACCACGGAACCCAAGAGTTAGTAAATTTTCAATGATAGAGAAGGGAAAAGCTATCACTGTTGAAAAGAAGGAAGAGGAAGAAGGTTTGCAAGCCCTAATTGCTCAAATTGAAGCACAAGACGATGAGGTGGAGAATGTTTCACAAGTACCTTCAGCCATAAAGTTGCCCGCCTACATCCCCCCATGGAATGGGACAACCAAGATACCAAAGGATCTGGAGGCCATGAAATGTGCGCTTTAGACCCCACTTCTTCCAGAAGAAATAATGTTTGACGGTCCACCCATGGGATGGGTGCAAATATAAAGTTTGAATACTGGGACCTCACGGACAGTGAGAAGTTTCCATAGCTAGTCACGGAGCAATTATTGTAGCAGAAATGGTTACGCGGTGTGGAGAAGGCTGGATTACTACATCTACGGTGCATACCCCACTACCACTGCGCATCCGTCATGATCTTTGTCATTCAACAGCTACTGTTTCTAGTACATGATGGGTATCTCTCATTGGAAGAGCCAATTCCAATCACGGCCAAATTAATTCACTAGATTTCTTGGCTACCCATCAAAGGAAACAATCCTACAGCCATAACAGGAAAGAGCGTTGACTTGGCCCTCACAGAAGCGATGAAGACAAAATATAAGAGGGAGAAGAGGAAGCGAGGGTATGTAATAGCAAGCATTGTGGAGTACCAAGGAAGGTATGTTTCGATGGTCATTTCGGCATCTTTTCATGAAAAATCAAAAGCCTTTTGCATGGGAAACTTAGATAATGATAAGAATTTATAACGAAACACAAGAGATTAATGAGAAGCACTGATAATCGTCATTTCTATGTGTAGGAGGGAGGAAAAGAGGAAGGTGGCCATTCCAAAAGTAAAGATAAAGATGAGCTAACTGTTGTCTGTTTGACAGAAGAACGGAAGCGAACCAGATCGAAACGGATCAACCCAAGAAAGGACGCGGAGATACTAGCATGGAACAGAAGAGGGAAGAAGTAACGCAACATTAATGATTCTGTGAATCCCTCAGGATCTTAGATCCCGAGGGATCGCTGTTTTATCTATTTCTGTATCTAGATGTCTCCGCCATTTCTCCTATAAAAGGGATAGCACTGTTGGCTACGGGGGGTGTGTAATTTATTTTAAAGAAGATCAAGACTATGATCTTTATTTTCTGTTGAAGACTTGATTTCCTATAATTTTATTGCATGCTTTAATACAGACTTGTTCACTTTTTATCTTTGAGCCTGGATCCATCTTAAGTGGTGTACCCCTGGAGGCTAAGGGCCCAGCCCTGGAGGACACTTGCTCTTGTACTATTACGCGTGGTTTCCGTGTGGTTTGTTCATAGACGTAATTTGGTAATCTGCTGTGTTTTGAGAATATTCTATTACATGCTCTGTTGCAATTAACTCATTTCGTGTTCTTGAACTTTATATCGATGCTATGTTATTTTACCAATTCTTCAAGTATTGATTAATCTCTACAGGACACTGTTACTTTATTACAGAATTCTTCACAATTGTGTTTTTCATTATAACAAGTCATCTAGAAAGGTCTGTTTCACATGGTTAAAGAATGTGATTGTTCTTCATTGTGAAATACAATCGTATGCGTTTTAACAGAAGCAGATTAAGTATGTTGTGTTTCTAAGGTTTTATAGTATTGTTCCATCATATAAGATTGCAGGATTGGTGTTTTGGTTAAATATAGTTGCAGCTTAACGAACTCGGTTATTGCTTATTTCGATTGCTATTCTATTTCTAAACTGTTGTTCCATTTATTTGCTATTCCATTTACTTGTTGTTCCATTTATTTTCCATTCCATTTCCAGATTGCTAATTTGCTGTTTCTTGAGGACAGACTTAGGCTATAGTGGACCCCAGCATCTGCTACTTGGTCCCCAGACCTCTAATCTGCTCCCATCAGCTATGAAAGGGATGTGTTATTGCTACCAAGCCCTTGGCTAATGTGATTTTCTATTTCACTGCCATTTCCTTTATCTGTTGTTTCATTTCTAATCATTAAGAACGATCCCAGGCTGTAGCGAGCCCAGCATCTGCTATTTGGCTCCTAGACCTCTGATCTATTCTCATCAGTTATGGAAAGGATGGGTTATTGCTGCCGAACCTTTGGCTCATGCAATACTTGGTGTGATTTGGTCTTTTGAAGTAGTTAAATTGTAGATTTGCATTAATTTACTTGCGTAGCTTTTAAATAGTTGTACTACAAGCATTACTCTGGGAAATGCTAAGCCTCAGACTGGGACACCCTTTGAAATAACCAGACGATCCCGGATTTGACATATTAATGTGAGGTAACTAGAGGTGAAAGAGACCCTTTTTATAGCTCTACATTTTGGCATCGTTGCCGGGGAAGGAGTGTAGCCATTTGTCTTTTTCAGAGTAGTGCATGAACCTGCTAGGGAAGAATTGGGTTTTGAAAACGGAAGGTAAGAACCTACGTGCGAAGCATGTAAAAGCCCTGCTCCTTTGTCCGCTTTCTTGCAGATTTGCTGTTATCTGCTTAAAACTTGGTAGTTAAATTGAGTGCATGACTAAGCAGAAAAAGCCAGAGAAAAATCCCAAACCGTTACCAAAACCAGAAAAAGCTAAGGGACTGGTGACCCTTGGTCGATCAACATACATAGACGAAATCTATAAGAAAGCTGAATCTCAGCCTTCAGTAGGACCTAGGAAAGTTACTTCCAAACAACCTACTAGTTCCCTTCAGGCCTCAGGCTCACCATCTGAAGCCTTTGCTGAGGTGCATAGTCAGACTGACGAACAGGACTTTCAAGAAATTGAAAATTCTATTCCAGAACGACTACAGGAAAGGAACCTAAGTAATCTTTGTGAAGGAGAAGGGGAAAAAGGGGAGATTGGAGAGTCAAGATCTCCTCCTACGATAACTCAGCCATTAAATAGCCGAGACAAGGGGAGCGCGGTAAAAATTATTATTGAAGACACCCTATTTTCTCAAACGAAAATTCCAGATAGAGGAAGTGCTATTAAAACTGTTCCTGTTAAAAACATTCCTCCTCAACCTAGGAATACCCTCTTATATCTTTCGGAAGGTTATTGGCATATATTTGACCCAATGGCTCAAAATCTGCAAACACCCAAACCTCTACATTACAATACCCCATAGTGGATTCCCAGCAAATGCTCCTATGAAAGCAATCCCCCTTCAACACATTCCTACATTTCACGGACTTACATCAGAGGACCCCGATGCATTCTTATTCGAATTTCATGTGCTATGCAGGGGATATGATTACACCACTGACCCCCAGAAACTAAAATTGATCCCCTCCACTTTGAAAGGGGTAGCTTTAAGGTGGTTTATGGGTTTAGGTGGTGGAGTTATAAATAACTGGGAACAAATGAAAGAATCTTTCCTAAAGAAATATCGGGATTACTGTAGGTCTAGAGAACAAAAAGATGAAATATTTCAGATGATAGCTAGACCAAATGAAACATTAGAGGAATACGTGGAACGTTTCCAGTATAATCTGCAAATATCCCCTTATGCATCATTGCCTTTGCCTGATAATGTGTTGAAAAAAGCATTAATAAGGGGCATGAAAGAACAGTGGATTGAAACATTAAACATTATGGGGAAAGGGGATATATATCAGGAAAGTTTTGCTGACATAATTGATTTATGTATCAGGAGTTCGAGAGGCAGTACACGAATCAAACCAGCAGAACACGATCGATTTGCACGAGAAAACAAAGTTTCATAAGAAGGAGTAACACGTGTGGAAATTGGGATTTTATTTGAAAATTTTGAAACTGATATACTAGGAACACTGACTACACAATTGGATGTTTTGTAGGCTAAGCAGAAACAAATGGAGGCAGAACATAATTTAGCAATCTTCTGCCCCAGGTGCAGGAAGAAGCATAGCCATAAGGAGTGTCCACTAGATACAGTTCAGACATGCACCATTTGTACAAGGGATCACTCTACAGAAAGTTTTCCCTCATTACCTAGACTGAAAGTGGTATATAAGGAAGCAGAAGAAGAACCAGAGGCAGTATATCTACCTAACCAGCGTCGTCAGTGGCAGCCGCGACAAACTGGTATGTTTTCAGACCCAGCTTCTTCTTTTCAATATCCGCAGTACAATACTCAATAGTATAATACATGGCAAAGTCAGTTTCAACCCCCATTTCCAAATTGGTCATCATAGTCGTACCCTTCTGCAAACCTGTGGCTAAATCAGACAAGCCAATCTGGCTGGTCGAATCCTCCTTATCCCCCACCATACTGCCAGAACAACCCATATCCACCACAATGGACTCCCCCCACTTCACAAAGTTCAGTCTGGTAGAATAATTTGCAGAGACCAACACAGCAGCGAGTAGGAAACATTCCTTTCCCTCAACCTACACTGCCAGCTTTACAGCAAAACCCCCAATCTAATCTCAGACCCCAACTCCCAGCCCAGCCCAATCCCAATCCAAATAACAAACCAGTCCAAGCACTCCAAATTTTAGAAACACCAGAAGAAGGACCCGATCTGAGGGAGTGCAATGATCTACAGCTAAGATCTAGGCGTATTATTCAAACAGAGGGAAACAAAACAGTTCAGATTGAAGATCAGTTACCTAGAGAATAGCTGTCACAAGAAGAGGATGAAAACAGACAACAAACTCAGAATCAAGCAACTACATCCTCTCCCCCATTCCCAGAACATTTAGTCATAACTAGACCTATACAACAACCTAATTTTGACATTCTGGGAGAATTACAAAATTTGTACATAAAAATCCCATTCCTTCAGGCCATTCAGGATATCCCGATATACGCTAAAACTATCAAGGAATTGTGCATAAAAAGACCGAGAAGGAATGTAATAGATAATCCAAGAGTTCAAGTAGTCGGCACTTTATCTGACCTTTTATCAGGAAAGGAAACACCTATTAAGTATGAAGACCCAGGTAACCCAATAGTAACTGTTCAAATTTATGGCAAAACATTAACCAATGCTTTAGTTGATCTTGGAGCTGCAATTAATATATTGACCACTTCCACTTGCCAAAAGTTAGGAATTACATCTACAGAACCCACTTCAACTTTGCTGGAATTGGCTGATCGATCTATGGTTAGACCAGAAGGCATACTGCATGATGTTATGGTCTCAGTTGATTCTTGGGAATACCCAACTGACTTTCTAATAATAAACCTTAAAACCCGACTAGATGGACATCCATTGATCTTAGGAAGGCCTTGGCTCGCTACTGTTGATGCCTATATTGGCTGTCGGCAAGGAAACATGATCATAACTAAGGGGGCATATATTAAGAACTTAGTACTATATCCCCCAGCGCAGCTAAGCATCACAATAGTCAAAACTCATAGGCACCCTGTATCATATCTTACTGACAATATTAGATCTCCATTAACTATACAAGAGGCGCTAGAGTTCAAAAATCAAACATAAGATGATGCCATCAGTAACTTTATTAGTCAAACTGAACTCACATCTCGTACCCAATGTCATATGATAAAAGCAGCATTTGATAACGAGGTAGAAGAAGAACCTCTGAAAGATGTGCATGACCATACAATCCCTGTCACTTCAGTTGCACATAGTAAAATAGTAGAAATCGAACCTGGGAAGACCTTAAACATTAACGCCAACCTTACACCAGAACAAGAAACAAAACTCATCCATATTTTAACAAAATATAAAGATGCATTTGCATGGGATTACCCCGATATGGAAGGAATTGATCCTCAATTGTGTACACACCACATCTACATAGAAAATGATGCAAAACCTGTTAGACAACCTCAGAGAAGACTAAACCCTCATCTAAAAGAAGTAGTAAAATCTGAGCTCCAAAAACTTTTAGATGTTAACTTCATCTACCCTATCTCTGATAGTAAATGGGTCTCCCCACTTGTGGTGGTATCGAAAAAGAATGGGAAGTGGAGAATCTGCATAGACTATAGAGAACTAAATAAGGCAACGCAGAAAGATCACTTTCCTCTCCCATTCATTGATCAAGTATTGGACACTTTGGCAGGCAAGAAATTATTTTCTTTTCTTGATGGCTTCAGTGGGTATAACCAAATACAGATTGCCCCTGAAGATCAGGATAAAACTACTTTTACTTGTCCTTGGGGAACGTTTGCCTACCGAGTTTTACCTTTTGGTTTATGTAATGCCCCTGCCACATTCCAAAGGGCTATTCTTAGCATATTTGCAGATCTAATAAATGAAGGATTGGAAGTATATATGGATGATTTCACTCCATACGGAGAGGAGTTTGATGCAGCATTGGAAACACTAGAAAAAGTCCTACAACGCTGTATAGCTACCAGGCTTTGTCTAAGCCATGAAAAATGCTACATGATGATGACAGAAGGACTTATTCTAGGACACTATATTTCAGCAGCCGGCATTCAGGTAGACCCAGCCAAAATCCAATTACTTTTGCTTATTCCTACTCCTACTACTCGAACAAAGGTACGTAGCTTTCTTGGATTCTCTGGTTATTACAGAAGATTTATAGAACATTATTCACGTATTGCTGCACCATTGTTTGCACTAACTGGTAATATTGATTTCCTTTGGACAGAGAAATGTGAACGTGCTTTCAATGACCTAAAAAAGCTTGTATCTACAGCCCTAGTCCTTCGCGGACCAAACTGGGATTTGCCATTCCAGATATCATTCGATGCCTCAGATACAGCCATTGGAGCGGTCCTTGGCCAGGAGGAGGATAGAAAACCATACGCCATTTATTACATTAGCAAAAATCTATCCCATGCTGAATTAAATTATACTGTAACTGAAAAGGAATTTCTAGCTGTTATACATGCTATCAATAAATTCAGACATTACATCACTGGATATCCCGTTATCTTGTACACAGATCATTCTGCTATAAAGTATTTAGCGAATAAACCTATCACAAATGGCAAAATAACCAGATGGCTGATTTTATTGTAGGAGTTTGACATTACAATCAAAGATCGACCTGGTAAAGAAAACCCAGTAGCTGATTTCCTCTCAAGAATGCCAAAAACAGTCGATGCAGCAGTAGTTGAAGATCAGTTTCCAGATGAGCATCTCTTTGCTGTTTCTATTCAAGAACCTTGGTATGCTGATGTCGCCAAATACCTAGCAGTAGGTAAGTTACCAAAACATCTAACCCCTAATGAGTGGAAACAGATTGTCCAGAGAAGTACCGGATTTTCCTGGATTGGAGGTTATTTATTTCACACAGGGGTAGACATGCAAATCAAGAGGTGTGTTCTACAAGATGAAATCTTTGATATATTGAAAGCATGCCATGACCAACCATGTGGTGGACATTTTGCTGATCGCAGAACTGCACATAAAGCGTTACATACAGGGTATTATTGGCCCACAAATTTTAAAGATGCAAAGAAATTTGTCCAAGCATGTGATAGTTGCCAGAGGGCGGGACGCCCTAGTCACTCAGATGAGATGCCCTTGAAACCACAGTTAGTCATCGAACCATTTGAGTGATGGGCCCTTGATTTCGTGGGGCCAATAAACCCACTTTCAAACCAGAAAACATACATTCTAGTGGCAACAGAATATGTCACCGAGTGGGTTGAAGCAGAAGCCTTGCCCAGAGCTACAGAAGAATCTGTTATACAGTTCCTGCTCCATCTATTTGTGCGCTATGGCCTCCCTAGAGAGATAATCATAGATGTAGGGCCACAATTTGCTGGAAACAGAATAGCGGCAA
This sequence comes from Pinus taeda, assembly GCA_000404065.3. Classification (NCBI taxonomy): domain Eukaryota; kingdom Viridiplantae; phylum Streptophyta; class Pinopsida; order Pinales; family Pinaceae; genus Pinus; species Pinus taeda. The sequence goes on from APFE031467566.1 coordinate 113,805, forward strand.
CACTCAACAATTATCATGTTTAGCATAAAATGACCACCCCATATCACCCACAGGAAAATGGGCAAGTAGAAAGCAACAACAAGATAATAGAAACGATTCTAACTAAAACAGTTGCATCACATAGACGCGATTAGGCTGCGAGACTACCAGAAGCACTGTGGGCTTATAGAACAACATGGAGAAGCACCACTGGCCACTCACCTTACCAGCTCATGTTTGGAAAACAACCTATCTTTCCTATAGAATTTGAAATCCAGACATTACGAACAACACAAGAAGTGGGGTTAGACTTAACCGATGTGCAAACTAATTGATTGCAACAGATTAATGAGATGGATGAAATTAGACTCTCTGCACTTCAACACACTGCCCTGATACAGCAGCAAAGAGCTAAGTGGCATGATGCTCTCATAAAAAATAGAGTCTTCCATGAAGGAGACTGGGCTCTTTTATATGACTCTAGATTTCAGGACTTCCCCGGGAAACTCCAGACTCGTTCGTTGGGACCATATGAAATTCAGAAAGTACATGACAATGGTACCCTCACACTGATTACCATTGATGGTTCTGGGTATACCTTTAAGGCAAACGGCCATCGAATCCGTCTCTATCGCAAACCACTTACCCGGGAGTCTTTCTGCTAGCAATTATGCCAAGATTCAGATATGGAGATCCTACGGGAGGAAGACAAGTCTCCTCCACCAGTAATTCACTAACAAGTTTACTTTTCTTTACAATTTGTATATAATTGTTAGAATTATTTTTGTACGTATTTTTTTTTACAGCATGTTTTGATTTTTGTTGTTCCTTTCCCAGAAGGAACAACACTTGTGATTTTTGCTGTTCCTTTTCCAAAAGGAACAACACTTGTGATTTTTGCTGTTCCTTTTCCAAAAGGAACAACACTTGTGATTTTTGCTGTTCTTTTCCAAAGGAACAACACTTGTGATTTTTGCTGTTCCTTTTCCAAAAGGAACAACACTTGTGATTTTTGCTGTTCCTTTTTCAAAAGAAACAACACTTGTGATTTTTGCTATTCCTTTTCCAAAAGGAACAACACTAGCGATTTTTTCTGTTCCTTTTTCAAACGGAACAACACTTCTGATTTTTGCTGTTCCTTTTCTAAAAGGAACAACACTTGAGTATTTCTGCTGTTCCTTTCTCAAAAAGAACAACATTTGTGTGTTTTTGCTGTCTCCGCAAGAAACAACACTGTTTGATTTCTGCCAGTCTTTTTCCAAAGGAACGACACTTGTTTGATTTTACTGAATGGCACCAGTGATTCCCACTGCTCCTTTCTCCAAACGAGCAACCGTTGTTGTGCCCTTCCTTGAAAGAGCACTACTCATAAGATTTGAAATAGCTTGTTCCTTCTCAAGGATGCGGAATGCTGATGATCTTTCGAGTCTTTTTGAATACAACTATCTACTTATGTGATGGAAACAAAAGCATGGTATATAGAAATCGGTAAATCACAAATCGCTATCCTTATAAGTAACTGCCCTGAATTGGCGAAAGGACGTAAGGAAAATATATGCTTATTTATCACCTTTTGTTGCCATTGTTCCACTAACTTTGTTTGGATTGGTTATCTCTATCATGCTGATTCTTTTATCTATTTTGATTAGCATTCGTCAATAAGATCAAAGAGTCTATACCTTCCTATTGGGATTTTAAGACTTCTTCCACCATTCCTACTCTTCAGGAGTGTTGAACCACCCTTTGTGTATAAGCAGGAAAGGTTCTCTATTAAAACCAAGAAAAAAACAAATAAGCAAAGTAGTTTTGTCAAATTGCAGGATAGGGAGTCTCATTACGAGCTGGCCTACCATGATCATCAGGATGGAAGTGAAGTGGCATTCCCACTAGGGCCACCACACCCGGGAAATGGTCCAAGAGGTATATCAAAATAAATAAATAACCCTTGGAACAGGAGGTCTCACCATGAGCCGGCCTGCCCACTATTCGCTCCTTCCTCGTGAAAGTCACTATGACTAACTGGTTACCAAGCCTGCATAGTGGCCTACAGTTTTGACATTACATAACACTTCCTCGCATACACAAAG
>APFE031467572.1:0-10132 GCA_000404065.3 Pinus taeda
TGGTAGCAAGTCGCTCTTGAACATGACACTTTCCTTCCGCATCCATGCCGGGTTGGGTTGTTCCGTTCACTGGTCATCACCATTGGTCCGTCACATCATCCATCTTTGGGGTTAACACTACCAATCCATCGTCAGTGTCGCCGATATGTTCAAGAGAAGTCATTCAGACAATTCACCTTTGTCTCACCCACTGCAATACATTCATGCTTCATTCCTTCATGATCGCCACCCTGAACCCTGTATCGTCAATTTGTTTTCACCTCCAAAATAATTTGCTTCGTTCCATGTCGTTGATGTGGGATTCATTAAGGCCCTCATGCGACGGGTCGCTTCTTGTCGACATCAACTCATTATCCAAGAAGTTGACTTATGAACAACCCTTTCAATACTTTGAAGCTTGCATGCCTCAATGGCAAGTTTCTCACTTTCGGTGACAGGTTTGCATCAATGGCCTTCGACCGAGGGATTTTGCATGGTGTTCAATGCCAAGTCCCTTTTCACACCACGTAAATTGTATTGTAGTACCTTGAGGGTCATTGTCATTATTGGTGATTCCTCTCACGCCTGTTAACAGCGTACATCATTGGCTGGTAATCAGGTGATGTCTTTCCATGTTCGACTCCAGAACATTTTTCACATGGGTTGGCTTGTATTCTGAGTGAAGATTGAACGAGTTTTGAAGACCCCAGATCTAGTTTCATCCATCCGGGCTGCAATATATTCAGGAATATAAAAAAATCCAGTGTACATCATTGCTGAACAGATGATCATCCAAATCAAAGGATGATGTGTCCATATCATCAATTTGTCACACAGACGATCATCTGTCCTATGTACATGAAAAATGAATTTATAAAGCTGAGCATAGGAACGCTGGTTAACAGGGAATATTTGACATTGAGCAAGTCGGTCAATTTCAGTGAACTTCGGCCTCCAAACAACAAGATAAAACAACCCTCAAGACAGTGAAATTCATCCTAGTCAAATTCATCCCAGTCAAAGTATGGTCAAACAACCCACTTGTGGTTAGCCCTAGCTGCAGTCAACGATGGTCAAACTGTCCAAAAATTCAGTCTCTTGAAATTTCAACCTCCAGAAATTTCGCTCTCCTAAAATTTCGAACATGTGGAGAGAGAGAGAGGCCCATAAATCCATACCCAATTAATGAGGGGAGAGAGAGAGAAGTGTGAATATGAGTGTGTCCAAATGAGTCTAAGTCGACTTCTATTTATATGTAACATTGAGAATGAATAGACGTGATTGTTGGGCTTCTGAGCCTACATAAGTTTGTTGGCTGACCTTGACAATTTCACCATAATAAAAATAATTTCATAACTTCATTTGTACATGTCAAAATTAGATGATCTTTAGGTCAATCCTACACCACTCAGAGAGAGGAATCTAAGAAAAATATCAGTTGTCATAAATAAGATGACCCATGTGGAGTTTGGCCCTAGTTGCCAATTTTAACAACCTCTCACCTATATCTCCTCAAAGTTTCATGGTGTGAAACATCCCAAGAGAAGTTTTATAGTGAAAATGCAAGTATGACATATTTGAAGTAGATTTCAAAAGCATTCAGAAACCCTAACTTCCTTAGAGCACATCTCTAAAAGTATAGTGAAACAATTCCTGTAATTTTTAAATTTACACAAAAATATACCCTTTATGTCCTCAACATTTCATGGTCCAAAACATTCTAGAAGACAAGTTATAAATAAAATACCAAGATGGTATGTTCACTCAACAAATCACAATTTTTTTCCACTTTTAAAACCCGAAGAGTATCCCCTAACTTATTTTTTACATATCAGATATCTTCTTGCTTGGGTTATCTTTAAATGCACTCATTTATACTTTATTTGTAGTGTTTCTATGTTCACTCATGTAACCAACTTGTAAAACTAGCTAGGTGAATATGACGTAATATTTCATATCTCCTCATTCCCACAAAATTATAAGGAGTTTCATATACCGTTGGAAAGGTCTCAGAATAAACTATTCAAATATATATCTTATGCTCCCAATTGAACTAAGTATTTAGAGTAAAAATTTCTTTGAAGATAGGGTATCCAAATTGGACATCAAAAGATCAAAAACAATATTTCCATCAATCTCCATCTTGCAATCTTTATCTTGGTAGTGTAGTCATTAGAGAAATTTTGAGGTAAAAAATGGTTCTGAAAATAAAAATGTACAGATAAAATTAGCTTTATAATAACCAATAGGATTCAAGATGATGATGTAAACCATGGGGGATGATTCACCATTTTTGCAGCTAAAAAAAAACTACTTTTTCAAACCAAAATAACTTTTCTTTCACTCTACTCTTGGTGATTTGGCTCGAAGGCCAAGTGATTTGAGAAAACCTGAGCATGAACCTGTAGTAGAAATTTGCAAGACTTAGAAAGCCGTGAAACTTTGTTAGAGTGGATGGGGCTAGCCAATCCCGAATAACCTATATCTTGGCTGGGTCCACATGGAAACCCCACTCGTCAATGATGGACCCTGTATATTGAACCTGGGACATACCAAAAGTGCGTTTCTCCAAATTGGCACATAATTTGTGTTGTAGAAGAATTTGGAGAACTTGTCGAATATGGTGGAGGTGCTCTTCCTAACTCTGGCTAAAGATCAAGTTGTTTTCCAAATACACTATCACAAATAAGTTGGTGAAGGGCTGAAAGATGTCATCCATCAACCTCGTGAAGGTTGTAGGGGAATTCATCAAGCTGAAAGGCATGACCAACCATTCAAAATGGTCCTTCTTAGATTTCAAGGGAGTCTTCCACACATCGAAGGGTTCGATTGGTACTTGGTGATAACCGAACTTCAAGTCAACATTCCTGAAACATTTGGCCCCCTTGAGTTGGTCCAGAAGGTCATAAATTAATGGTATTGGATATTTTTGATGGTGTTTGACCTGCCAACATGTCAGGGGATCTCCCCGCTAAGAAGTTCCGACTAGACCTTAGATTGTCTGGAGTAGGAGTCCCAGTAGTGGGTAGTAAAGCTATTCCATGACTACGATAACACGCAGAGGTAAGAAGGATATACTTGTAAGAAGCAAGTGTGTGACCTTACTTGAGTCAAGAGAGATGCATGGGGAGGCTCTAACACACAAAAGGGGAAAATAAGTGTATCCCTTAGAAGCCTGTAATAGTACATAGCTTGAAAGGAACACACGAGCTAAATGACATCACAAACTGGAAAGTAGAATAATAGATAATCCAAAGTGATGTGTTAAACCAATAATAACGCTTCAATAAGATTCATGTAATCACATATGGAATAGCCCATACACAAATGTGTAAAGTTAAAACTACATACATTGCTAAAATAACCAGAATAGTCGAACTATAATAACAACATATGCATGAAAAGTGCTAGCTCTGTTACTCTATATAAAGTGAAAGTTCCATCCATACATACAACCATGACAGGCACTAGCCCCAATAGTGGAACGTTATAGTCAACATTGCCTACTCCTCCAAAGAGGTGTACTCGCTCTGCATATTGGAGAAGGCAAGGCTCATCACAATACTCTCCACACCCTATCTAAGTAATGCCTAGAAAAATCTTGATTCCCAAAAGCCTGTTCTATGAGTTATGAAGTTCTATTTATAAAAAAGGGTGGGGTGACCCTTGACATTCCCCTTTGTGACCCTTGGACTACCCTCATGACTCTTCAACTTCATTACATAACTCTTTACATTAAATATGACGGTTTTCATTCTACTAATGACACTTGGAATTTCACTCTACATCATGTTTACAAAAATGACACATTTTCCACATATATCTATGTGGGACAAAAAATGTCTTGAGTCAGCCATACAAGACAACACTAAGACTCGAATGGTTGCAGAAAGACTAGCTCATCGACCTCCTCTCCATAATCCTTGGTGATGAACTGATGCCATGCTTGGTCATGCACAATGGTGTTTACATACTCTTTGATGATGTCTTTCTGGAAATGAACTCTTGCCCCCATTGCTTCCGACTATACTGATTTGGAACTCTTGTCGTCTGAGATAATTCTAGGTTAATTAATCATTCCAGAGAATCTAAAATATTTTGTTGTTTTAAGATTTTTTTGATGATCAATGTTATGAACAATTAAATACAAGTGATTAAACCTTAACAATTACTGAATTTGATGAAAAGGTTGTTTGTTTATCTCTAAACAGTTAATTGATTCTTAGTTGAATGAATAACAGAGTTGAAAGGGTTATAACTTACTGAATATTCAAATTGAGTATTTATTTAATTATGTTGTAGCTAAATCTTGCACCTGCTGCATAAGTGCGGTAGGAGACACAAAAATCTCCCTAGAGACTACCTTTGGGTTGATTGTAGACCAATGTCTAGGACATCTTAAATAGAGGAGTTCATCACAGGTTATATGTGAGGGGTTTGCAACAATCCAATTGTCACGTAAAAAGGTTATAGGAGGGCCTTGGTTCAATAAGCCTTCAATGAGGTAGATTCAGGCCAACTCATGGATCCAAATGATGGAGGTATATTGGGGCAATCTCAAAGAGAAATGGCTTCTTCCTTTGGTGGCCAACACACGAAAATGTGATAGCTTAAAACTGAAGTTGTAGGAATAGTGGAGAGGAGGAAAGGAAGGAGGGAAGTAGATGCATAGGGCCATAACAACATAATCCTAAGCAACAATGTTCCAATAGAAAATGGAATTTGATGGATATGGCTGTAAACAACACAGAATCCTAAACCATGGTTTTTCATTGAAATGATAGAAATAGAGGAGTGCGGAAGAAGGTTTCAGATCAAACATGACATGGGTAGGAGTGCGAAAGAAGGTTTTAGATCAAACATGACATGGGTATCATTCTTTGCCAAAATCTAACATAGATATGGACTAATACAGGTCCTACAGGTTAATCAAATGCATATGTAAATCTGTAATTTTACAAGTACTGCAATGCTAGTCAATAACGCATATAGGTCTGTGATAAGCACATGCACTGTCTTTTATTGATCTATTATTGAATGTTAGTTTTGTTGTGCTAATTTCAATTTCAGATTTATAAATAAATGCTTGTCCATTGCTTATTTTGCATAGGTTTCCTTAGGTTGTTTGTAAATGTAAACAGGTAAATTTGATCAAGTTTAATGTGACATTCATGAGAAAAATAGCATGAAAAACAAGTGTTGAACAACAACAATGAAAAGTACAACAAACCATCAATAAGAACACTTAACACAGTGTTTTGATAAAGGAGTTCCCTCCTCCTGGGCTACATCTCCTTGGTCTAGCTTCCATGGCTTAGGCCTCTATATTTTCTCAAAATGGAAAAAATTAAAATTTACAATGCTTTACAACTCTTGAAACCTACTTCAATGTACTCAGAGCATCCATAAACCCAAAAAATGACTCTCCAAGGTCTGTAATTGGACTCTGGCTGATCTAGGCTTGACCTCCTCTCCTGGTGGCCTTAGGCTTCATTAAGCTTCAACATGGAAAAATCACGCAAAAAAGTGTCTCTCTGCCTCTACAACCTATTCCATTGTGTTAAGAGCCTCAAAATTATCTAAGAACACCTTTTCTTGATCCTCCTTTGGTCGAATTTTTCCTAAGTTATGACATAAATTGTTTTCTCGTAGTAATCCTCCACTAAAACTGGAGGAACTCTAGTTAGCTATGCTAATTTTGGAGTTAGGACCGAATTTGGAGGCACCTCCAAAATTTTCGCCAACCTTAACTGTGGGTTAATTAAAGTTAATCTTTGATTAAATAAGTGCTAATCCACAATTAGCACTAATACCACGCTTAGTGGCCAATTGCTAGCCTTAACTTGGCGGTTTGAGGGGAGAGGTTACAAGGGCAGTAACTGTTGCAGTTTAAGCCATCGGTTTAGTTGGCGCGGTTTACTGACCGTTTTGCTGGCAGTTACGCAACTGTCCACATGGAGTGTTCACATGGGAGGGCTGGCCCTCCTAACCTCCAAACCTCAAACGATTATACTTTAAGTTTAAGCGGTGAACTATAAGGTTAAGTGTAGTGGAGCCAGTTATGTGCTTGGTCTTTTCCAGAGAAGGTCACAGGGTCAAACCTTGGTGCCTCCATACAAATTTTGATGTATGCCATAACCAGCCTTTGGGGAGGGACACATGGCAGCCTCTGGACTTGCCACTTGTCCCCTCCTCATTGGTCCTCTTTAAACTAATGAAAACACACCACATCACCACCTTACAAACCAATAAAAGCATGTCACTTGGTGAATCCAGATAGGCCATTTACCAAACTTAACTTTGTACAGTCACCGACCACAACAACAATTCATATGCTGACTGTAATTTTTTTTTAATTTCCTCTGTTTTGCGAAGTGGTCAGCAGGCTCTATATTCCTCATACGAACTCTGTTTTGAATGAAATGAGTTGCTTTGGGATCATTTTTCTGAGATGGATGTGGTCGTTTAGGTTTTGAGCGATCCTGAGAACTTTAATTTTTGGGCTAATTCTTGCCCCTAATCCAGATTCCGATGATTTATGAAAAGCTAAGATAAATCCATAAATTGAAGAGGAACCAACTGCATTCATTTGACTATTTCAAAGGAAGAAAAACATAGATGAAATGAGATTATCGAGAGGAGCATACTGCACATTAGTCATGCTTCGAATCAACAGGGAAATGCCATTTATCTCAAAGGGTCAAAATAACCAGTCCATATATTCAACACGATATCAATGAAGTCCCTCATGAATAAGCAAATAGGACCAAAATGGCTTCTCAGAATTCAGACTGCTCGGGTGAGAAATTATAGAACCTCTCTATAATATTGCTTCCCCCTATTTATAAGAAAAGGGTGAGAGATTGAGTTACAATCACAAAAAATCTTTGAGCTAGAGCACCAACTATCTACTAGACTAGTTGTCTCAGCCAGTGTAAGGCTTTGCTACGTAAAGATTACAATTGGGATCGAATCCCTTCTTGCAAATAGAAAACTACAGAAAGTTAAAAGAAACAGGAGGAAGAGTGGAGGAAGGGGTCCTTTGTTGTCTTTGTGAAAGCTTCAGATCAGGCCTTGTCTATGCCACAGTGTCCTTCCCATGCTGCTTGGCTTGTTTACTATCTATTCTCCCTTAAATGCCTTCGGTGCCAACTCTGTAGAAGTGTAGCAGAATAGTTTTCTCATGAATGCACCCAAACTTGGTTTGAGTGTGCCATCACGAATGATTTACTATCAAGGTTGCTGTTAGGACCCATATCACAGTGGGCTTCTTCTAGATCAACCCATCCCGTGCTTTGAATGCACTGCCTGTTCTTCTTAAAACCATAGCTACTGACCCATCCATCCATTTAAATATTTGCAAAACACTGCCAGAGCACCACGACTGCAGGACCTTATCCTTTAAGAATAATGTGAAACATGTGAATTCCAACCTCCCCTTAATCCCCCTTTAGTATAGCCCTGCTAATGCTATTCTTTTCATGTAACCAAGGGTTAAGACTAAGGGCTTAACCTTCAGGCACTAAGGCCTTTAGACTGGTGTCCGGGAGCCTTTTTCTTTTATAACACGAGAAGCCCTTTGATTGCCCCTTACACCACATTAGCTGATATCCTGAATGTGAAATGTTTATAGATCATGCCGTAATAACTTATTGCATCTGGGGGGGGGCATTTTTCCTTTGTTACTTGGAATGCCACATCCCAGCACTAGATGCACTTTTCTTTAAGCATTTCTCCTAGGTATTTGCGATCACTGATATGCAGGATGACATATTCATTACCACGTGTCACCCTATGAGTGGTAACACGTGTCACCCTGTGAGTGGTGACATGTGTCACCAGGAAATGGCCCCATAAGACACCTAAAAATGCCAAAATTGAGTGACACATGTCCCCTGCCACATGAACATCCATACTGCCACGTGTCCTTCATACTACCACGTCATTGATGATGTCAGCTCTAAGGATCAATCATATTACGCCACATGGCCCCCAGGAAGAGAGAGAAAATGGCTTGCTCAACCCTGTTTTTGCATGGGTTTCCTTTGTATTTAGTTTTCGACCCTTCCTGGAATGTTTACACTATGTCGCAGAATCATCCCCCTATACGGTCCTGGAATGAGAACCCCCACTGATCATTGATATTACGGGATTGTGGGATGTGGGATTGCCCATTGCCAATATGTCATACTACCGTATTGCCACATGGAGGAGAGAGAAGGGGCAGCCCAATCTTTGTTTTGTCGAGCATTTTATTTGTTAACGATTTTTTAGCCTCCCCGATGATTTACCAATATATGGCAAGATCGGTCCGCCGCAAGGTTTTGGAGTGTGCGACACTGTTGTGATTGCGGGACAGTGGGGTACAGGACCTACGGGATGTGGGATCGCTGATATGCACTTTGTGGGATGCGAGAGTACGAGGCCCTCCAATGTGATTTTCCTTTGTCTTTTAGTGTTTTTTCTTGGTTTTCTGGGCTTTCTAAGGAAATATTCAACAAGCTCTAAATTCTGATCTAAGATTCCTTTTTTGGACTTCTATATACCATTCGAAAGCTCTTTCCAAGCACTATACAATGGGGAGGGTTTAATTTATCCGTGAAAGCTTTCGTGGCTCAAACATTAGCATTAAACATCATTGCTATTTGACATTTGAAGCAACTAATGACTGATAAAGCAGTGATGACAACATTGGCTCCTACTGGGGACAGTGCCTTACTGGCAAGGTGATGAGAACCTGTAGACCAGTATCCTTCACCATTGGGCATGGAATTAGTAATATTTGAATCTTTGTGACCAACAGAATCTCCATGGGACTTTCCTCCTCAATCTAAAATGCAAAAATAAAATTCCAACTATTGGAAAGTAAATGCTCAGCTAGTGGGCTTATTTATGTACATTCCTACTTATGCACATAACTTAATTCAGCTAAGTGTGTTCTAGAATTAGAGTATTGGACCATATGCCTTTACACTATTGAAAAATAAAAATTAAAATGAGCATGCACCATGAAAAATTTTCAAACAGAAATCAGGGTTTATGGTTATGAGCTTCCACCCTACAAACTTCCCAAGTACCTCCCCATAAGAATCTTTGCACTGGAATATATTAGGCGTAGGTTAAATGTAGATGAAGTACACTTAGTGGTAAAAAGAATAAATCTCAATTCAAGCTAAAAGTTCAGGTTGGTCCATTCATCTGCAATACCAGAGCAACAGGAGAAGAAGCAGATAGGCTACTAAAGGAAATGAGGTTTGGTCTCAATTTCACTTGGTCGTATGACCTAATGGGAGTGATTTCTAAACTCAGCGTTGAAAATAAGTTTACTGCATATCACCACATAGCTAGACCTGAGATAGAGCAGTTAAAAAATCAGTGGGAATGCAAAGAGAACACCCTTCAAGAAGCTGAAGAGAAGGCAATTTCTATTTCAAATATGAAAACTCCACTGTTATGAAACCAACTCACAAAAATATAGAAAAGAGAGTTGAATGCCTTAGAATTTAGCCTCTTCAAGGGGGCAACCTCCTTTTCATTACACAAATGAACAATTCTTGGATGATACAAATGAAAAGACCTCCTTTCTATATATAGGAATCTAAGGGTTCATCATATAGTCAGAGCCGACATAACAATAATAATGTAAGGGCACAATAATAACAATAGTGGGCTTCTATGGGGCAAAACAGTAACAATATGGGGACTACATGGGTACACCAATCTAATAAGGGGGTTGTACTAATAACAATAAGGGGTTACACTAGTAGTATAGGGGCCTAACATGCCCCTCTCCTTCAAAAAGTGTTGTCCTCAACACTTGAGTAGTTCTTGATGCTTCTGTAGAAAATTCTTGTCCTCCCATGTGGAACCTTCAGCAGGTAAGTTCTTCTACTTGATGAGATACTCTGAAATTGATCGATTTTGTAGCTATCAAGTTCTTGTTTCTGTGACTGCTCCAGCTTACAATATGATTTTTCCTTCCTCTTCAAGTTATGGCAATATTGTTTGAATTGGGATCTTCTGGAACTTTTGAATGAGTGGCCATACTTCTTTGTCCTTCTTCCATTTATCCCTCGCTTCATTTATCCAATCTGGTTGGATAATAGAAATAGCACAAAATAATGCTTCCACATCCTCATCCTTTCTTGAGAGT
>APFE031467578.1:0-11617 GCA_000404065.3 Pinus taeda
TATAGGGTCCAAAAAAAAATTTCTCGGGGCGCTGCCCCCAACCCCGTAGAGGGGGGCTACCCGCCCCCCTCTAACCCCCTAGTTCACTACGTAGGTTAGTCGTGGAAAGAATATAACACAACCCAACAGTGAAAAGCCAAGATTGCTTGTGAGCATATGTGAGGATTGTACTGAGAGCTAGCTAGCTATGAGAGCTAAGGCTTTGTATAATTCCTATGTATTTCCACCTTGTATGATCATACAGATAGTGGGGTTTTTAGCTAAGGCTTTACCCAAAGTATTCTCATGTGTATTGTGTATTAATTCTTATTCTTTTGGTTATATGTGTTCAACTCGATCTTTAAGCTTCTGCAAAGAAAACTTTGATAGTAGAAGTAGGTTATAGTATTCTGCTTTTATTTATATTTCATTATCGGGTTAACCTACAGGAAGATTTTCTACAAAGCTAGATTTGTAGAGAGAATTTGTACATGGTATCGGAGCCAAGTTTATCGGAGCTGTGAACAGTATACTGAGAAGAGAATTCAAAGTTTGAATGTCGGGGTTGCATGTGCAAATCGAATCCTTATCATACTTCAAGGTTGGCCAATGGCATTCTATGGCTTGAGACTCAAGTATGCCTTGGAAGGTAGCTTGAATTACATAACGTGGAAAGATATAATGGACACTGTATTAGAAGACAATGGCTTGAAGGATTTCATTGATAAAGAAATCCCAAACCCAGCTTCAACTAATGCACAATAGTTGGCTGAGTGGAAGAAGTGTGTGGCGAAGGCGAGATGGATCATCCTTAAGGGAGTTCGAGACCATATTGTCTCGAGTCTCCATGAGAAGGATACTCCATTTAAATGTGGAAGACATTGAAGGACCTCTACCAGAACAGTAGCAACCATAGGAAATTAGCACTCAAGGATAAGCTGCGAAGAATCAAGATCGAAAAGGGCGATAATATTTCCATGTATCTAAATAAGCTCACCACCTGCATATATGAGCTTAGCAGTGTGGGAATAACTACTGCTGCTGATGATATGGCGAGCCTCACTCTCCTTGGCCTTCCAAAGAGTTGGAATAGCTACCAGGACTCTGTGAATGGAAGGGAGAAACTGCTGGATTGGGAATTACTGTGGTCGGATCTGATGCAAGAGGAGATCAGGAGGAGCACACGAGATGGTTCTTCATCCAAGGATGATGATGAAGAAAATATGGCCTTAGAAAGTAAGGCAAGGAAAGGGAAGGGGAAGGCATCCCATTCCAAATCAAATTCTTCTCATGGAGGGAAGAAGGGTGACAAGTCTAAAGTGAGATGCTTTAACTGTCACTAGATGGGACATTATGCAACTAATTTCCCATCGAAGAAGTCCAAGAAGGGATCCTATGAATGATCAGAAGTTGAGGAATTAGCCTCTCAGTTCGAAATGGACTTTACCCTCCTCGCATGCATGGTGTCATCAATGATGGGTTGTGTCTGGTATATTGATAGTGGAGCCTCATTCCACATGACCGGTGATAAAAGGTTATTCAGTGCCTTGGAGGAGAAAGACCTCAAGATGTGCATAGAGATGGGTGATGATGGAAAGTATAGTGTTTCAGGAGTCGGCATGGTTGCTTTTCAGAGGGAGCATGGAGCTCCTCTTACCTTTGTTGGGCAGCAGATCCCCCCATAACATGTTTTTGGGGCTTGAAGCCCGAGTTTTGGTCAAGTGTAATGTAAAGACCCAGCGAAATGTGGGTGCGAAGCACGAGAGTATAGGGTTTTCTGCCCTAAGATAATGTAATTTAATGTAAAGTGTGTCGGCCTACCCATGGTCTGTGGACCATGGGATTGTATAAATAGAGCGAGGCTCTAAGTGTAAAGTCAGTTCTGAGTTTTTGACAAGTAATAGACAAACGTGAAGGCATGGTTAGAAGATAGAAGTGGATTTGAAGGTATTGGGTCATAGTGATAGGTAGAGGCTCTACAGTTGAGTATGCAGAGTCCTAGTAGAGTCTGTAGCTGAGTGCGCGGACCCCTGCAGCTAAGTGTGCAGGGCGGAGTCAGGTCTATAACTGAACTTGAGTATTAATAAAGATAAGATTGATTCAGAATATTGTGCATCTTTTTATAGATCTGTATTTCTATGTTCTGGTTATCTTTATGCATTTATATTGTTTTTGAGTACGCGTGCTAATCTGAAAGTTGAACAAGTAATAAGAATATTGGGCCTGCACAAACTAATTTAAGCACTAATATAATAGCACAATAAGGATCAGATCAGAATAACACGGTATTCATAAAGGGCGCATGGGTTGCGAGGAATAGAAATCTGCACGGAGTAGCGCAACGCGTAGATTAGGATTGCGAACCTCCAGAAACCTCATCAAGACATCCCTAGGGTGTGGAAACCTAGTTCCAGCACCCTCCCATACTACTTTAGGTGAGACCTCAGTGCGCGCTCCACAGACTGTTGCTGAAAGGGCTAGTAGTACAAGGATTTGCTTAGCTAAACTCACTGCTGAACTTGGGTTAGGCCCCATGTAGCCAACAAATGGTTCCATTACCGAGACCGGGATCTGCCTAAGGGATGTCTGATGTCATGCCACTGGAACCCAACAAAGGAGGAAATTGAAGAGTGTTTGGACAAGAAGATTCACGAGTTCGTGACATAGGAAAACACAACTCCGCAGGTATCCGAGAAAAGGTGGTTGGATCGCTACTTGTATACAGAAATCCACAATATCTTCTTCGCATCCTTTCCTTCTTAACTGTATGAGTGGATCGTGAGGTTAGCCAACAGCCAAGGAAGGTGTAAACTCGACCAACCAATAGTGTGGACTCTAGAATTAGTGCGCGGACTAGAGGCATTAGAAGATAAGATCGCACGAGCTGTGGACCATTGGCTCGATCAGATAATAGGGGGATTTATCACTGAGTTTGCAGTAGATATGATCGTGAGCTACAACGAAGCAGAACGATGTTTTCTCAAGGGACCTCGAGGTAAGTACATTAAATATCTAAATACCTGGATTAAGATGCTGTTATGTGAAAAATAGGTTATGCGAATACATTAATGTTTGGAATGACACAGAGCAGAAAGATCTACAAAGGTAGCAGGGAATTAGGAAACAGTCCCTTAATTTCACCTTCGCGAGAGAGAGAGGAGGAGCTTGCTCGGGTCTCTTCGAGAAGTGCGGTTAGTTTGATAAGACAACACATTCCACAGTTGCCACCTCCACCCACGCCACCACTCACTTCACCTCCTTCACCTCCATCTCCACCCACTCCACCTCCACCCATGCCACCACCCGCTTCACATCCATCTCCACCCACTCCACCTCCGCCAACCCCGCAATTCAGCATGGTGAGTGCGATCAAGCTACCTGTATTTAGAGGAGTAGGGAATGAGGATCCGGACCAGTTCTGGTTCATGGTAAGAGTAGTCGAGGAAGCTAAAGGGGTCACAGACGACAACATTAAGAAGGCTACATTGGTGAGCGCGCTGCAGGATTGCGCGGTGACATGGTATATAAAGCACTCTAATGACCACCCAAATGCAGGGATAGTGGGGTTCCAGAATGCGTTGAACAGAGAATTTATCTAGTCGAAATCAGAGACACAATCAATCACCGGATTTAAAGAAATCACGATGCTTCCAGGCGAGACCCCTTGGGATCTGGATCAGTGACTGAAGAGTACGATCCGAGAGGCTAATATGATGCTCACAGATGCACAACATCGCACATTGTTTGTGGCATCTCTGACACCACACCTAAAGACGACGCTATCACAACATAAACTTTCTACCCAGGGCGAAGCATTGGAAATGGCGATGAGGTTGCATGAGACACTGATACAAGATCCGGGGCTGGGAGTTCAACAAATCCACGTGCAACTACAAAATCTCTGCCTGGAAATGCAGATCTTGAAGCAGGATAGGGCACCGCGGCCAGAGGCGTGCGAGGAAGTATGGTACGTAAAATGCAAAGGGTAGGGCCATGACAAAGACCACTGTCCAATATTCACGAACTAATTGGCAGGAGGAGGGCCAATGCCGTTGCGATTGGAGGCACAAGAAGGGCCAAGTGCGACACCCACGTTATGGTGCATGATCTGTCAGATAGGAGGAAAACACACGATGGATAATCATCACTTGTTGCAGAAGTATACACAAACTCCCCAGCAGTTGTTTTGTAATTTCTGCAGGTCGGTAGGCCACGATGAGCACACTTGTCGTAGTTACGAGTTAATGATGGGCCAAACCCTAGCATATAGGATGCAGAAAGAAACACGAGCCCTCGACCCAACTGTGGGGATGGCGCACGCTGGATTTCAGGGGCAAGGTCGAGGACGAGGAGGAATGGGACCAGGAAGGGGCCATAGACAGTTGATTTGCTACAATTGTGGAGGACCTGGGCATTATGCCCACGATTGTACCAACCCGACGAGAATATCCTGTTCATACTATACTCAGTTTGATCATGAAATGGTAGATTTTCCTATGTAGATCGTACAGATGCGCGAGAAAGGGGTACTCCAACCTCCTCCGACTCAGAATATCCAAATGATGAGGTCTGACTTATGCGAAGAAGACCCAAATGTGAACATGGTGCTTAGAAGCGGTGCAACCACTGGGGAGGATAAGGGGAAGCAGCCCGAGGAAGATACATGGGTTCGTAAGGCTCCTACAAAGGAACCTGAGCTTGACTTAGAACGCGCAAAGGAGATTTTCATGGAAGCTAAGAAGAGCTTCGCGGAGGCCTCCACTTCAGGTACTAAGGTTCAACCAGAACCAAGGATGGATCCTTCTATGCTTACTACCTTTTTGTAGATGTGCATGAAACTACTGTACGACAATAAGGAAGTTAAGGGACTACAGGAGTTGATCACAGGTGTGAAGGGTCAGGGGAACTGCATGTAGTCTGGAAACTGGGAAAGCATGCATTACGCACTGGGAGGGAAATGAGATTAATGACGCAGATTGACGAGTATGAAATGGATCAGGTAATCCTAGACTTGGGTTTGGACGCGAATGTATTACCGAAGCAAACATGGGAACGTATGGGCAAGCCTGCGTTATAGTGGTCCCCTTTTTAATTGTGAATGGCGAACCAACAGAAGATTTTTCCCATGGGGAGGTTGCAATGGGTAACTGTTGATATTGAAGGCGTGAGTACACAGACGGACTTTGAAGTAATAGAGATTGTCGATGACAACAATCCCTATCCCACGTTGCTAGGTATATACTAAGCCACTAATATGAATGGAGTTATCAACCTGAAAAAGCAGAAGACGATCTTCGAGAAAAAGTCCCTATGCCTAGTAGTCCCGCTAGACCCAGCCAAAGGAGTGCACTACACCGAACCAGTGGGCGACGATGAAAGCGACAATGAGATGGATTGTATTTACTAAATAACCGCACAAGACCAGGAAGAAGAAGAATGCTGGCAGAAGCAGTTGCACAAAGTGACAACACTGAATTGCAACATGATGATTAGATCACTTCATTGCATGACGACAGAGACAAGGGAACTGCTAACATATGATGGAGTAACAATGGTGGATGAATTCTTGGACAAATTTGAAAGAGAAGTATCAGAACAACAATGGTACAGTGCGTTGGAATGGGCGTTGCGCGCAACCCTCGCAGGAAGGGATTATGCCGCCGCGCGAGGACAAACATATGCAGATTCAAAAAGCCATTAGGTGAGGGAACATTGGGCTTCGCAAAATCGAAGAAGATCGGGTACGAATGAAGCAGAAAAGCATGTTGATGGACGCAGAAATCAGAAAACTGGAAACCGAAATCGTGCAAGCATGTCGCGTCGATAGAAGGACAGGACAAGATATGGGCAGCTATACCACCACATTAGAATATTGTCGCTGAGAATTTTTGGCTCTGCTACCATGGCTGCGACCGCGCCTTATCAGACAGAGTAACCAGGGAAGCGCACTACATAAGGAGGAATGCGAGGTGCTAACTAGTGCGAGGGTAACTAAGGAAGGCCCACAGATCAGGTTGGAAGGTGACTTGAAGCCTCGCACTGATGGTGCGACCACCTGACTATCCATAGGAAGCATAGTCTTATCACTCCAAGCATCGGAAAGAGAGCGTGGCACTATAAAAGAGTCAGTATGGGAGCTACGTGACAAGGAAGTTGCACGCAGGATTAGTATGACATACAGGTCGCGTCCGTGCATAGGGGGCTGCGCTGCCGTGCTGGTAGGCTGGGAAGTGACCGTTGGTGTCACTATTCATGACAAGATGTCTCATTTAAGGCAATGAGGAGTGGATGACGGGCAATTAAGACATGGAGTTGGAACTAGATTTGGAACAATCTGCCGCCAATAATGCTTTAATGACTTAGAAATGGGGGGAGCAATCAAATTCAAATTCGAAGGACACTATAAAACTACCAAGGCAGGCCACAAGACAACACTTGTTCGTTTGAGAGTTGAGCTGTTAAAGAGAGCCCACAGTGTTGAGCGCCAAGTGGTGTTTGAGCCTCTAAAGTCGCGAACAACTATAGACAACTCGAACAAGATTACAACTACCAGGAGAGGTGTGGGCTTTGTCGAAAGTAGCTCTGAAGAAGCTGCGTAGAGCCCTTCGCTGCAGGTGGGGGAGGCACTGGAAATTCCAAAATCACCCCAGACGCCGAGGCCCAAAAAGGATCCATAAGCAGCAGGACTAGTCTGCATGTCCCCGCAAAATTAGCGGTTTGGTAAATTGTCTATTGAAGACAAGGGCAAGACGGTTAATATTGAAACAAATGATGAGGAGGAGGATCTCCGTGCTTTCGTAGAAGAGATTGAACCAGATGAAGGAATAGAGGAAGACATTTAGCCAGTGCGCGCTATAGAAAAACTGCCAAAATATGTCCCACCATGGAGAGGGAAAGCAAAAGTACCCAAGGACATGGATGCCATTAAGAGCACACTCGAAACCCCACTCCTCCCAGATGGAATTCTATTTGAGGGTTCAGTGCTGGGCCGCGTGCCCATGATGAAATTTGAATATTGGGACCTCGCGGATAGCGAAAAGTTCCCACATTTGGAGACTAGCCAACTTATGAAACAAAGCAAGGAGGGGTCAGTTACAGAGCTACAACGATGAAAATGGCTGCATGGGGTGGAGGAGGCCGGGCTACTACACCTACTATGGATTCCACACTTTCACCGTGCACCAATCACGATATTCGTCATTAGGCAACTGCTTTGCCTAGTGCATGATGGGTACTTGTGGCTAGAGTAGTCAATTCCCATCGGATTTCTCGCCTTCCTTGTACGGGAAGGGACCCCGTGGAAATAGCTCGCCAAAGAAGAGATTTCGCATTCGCAGAAGCCATGAAGAAGAAATACAGGTTGGAGAAGAAGCATAGGGGCTATGTCATTACTAACATTCAAGACAAATGGGTGCACGTAGCCACCCAGCTGCTGGCAGGAAAAGTGATGAGAAAATGTCGCGGCAATGAGGTAACAAAAATGGTCATCGCGCTAGCTAACCAATGCACCGAGGTGGTATAGTTCAACTGGGCATAGTTCCTCTGAAAGGAGGCCCAGGAGCAGGGTAAGATCTTCCATTACGCGTGGTTGCTCTTATCCATCTTGTTGGTTGCATGGGAATTGCCGGAGGATAGTCAGTTGCCTCCTCTTGACAGGACTTGCCACAGGCAGCGAAATACTCGTTGCTCTAGGCAACAAGGCACACCATGCGAATCCACGATATCAAGATCTTCTGGATACTTATGGAGGCGAGTGTACAGATGTGGATCAAAAAACGGCCGTGCCTATCCCCCACGGTATACGACAGTCTGCGGAGCTTTGCAAACTTTAAGGATGATATGCATAATGTGTATATCAGGGCGCGGAAGGATTCTTCGTCGTGATTGATGACATTGTTTTTGTAGTGCTCAACTCATGGCCACCCGAATGGTGTGCCTTGGATCTGGTAGCGCGCGATGAGGCAACGATGCAAAGACAAAAGGATGCCACCAAGTTGCTAGCACAATAGAAGCGGAATGAGCAATTCGCCGAGGAGGTAAGGGCTTCCCATGAGGCAGCGAAGGCCGCTGACGAGTAGACCAAGGGCGCCGAAAAAATAGTAGTTGTCGGGGCCGCCACGACGCAGGAGGAAAGAGGCCTGGACCTGACCACAAGACAGGGGATAGAAGACATGGCGGAAGGCATGGACCCAAGCACAACAGCTACACCACTGAAATGACTGTGCTGTACGAAATGAAAAGGGCCTGGGAAGAAGACCAAGGCTTCCAAATTGGATGGGGAGCCTATTACACTGACAAAGGGTGATCTATACGACATCGGCGACATAGTTCGTGAGGTCACCAGGGAAGTGCTCCAAGAAGCAATGATGAAGAAACAGAATGTGTTGGGGGCACTTGGGGCACAAATGTAGGGACTTCAGCTGTGACTCCCATAAGAGGGAACAGTAGCCGTTTACGATGCCACGGGAGCATCGGCAATAGAGCAGTTGTTGCGGGCAAAAAAGAAAAACACCGTCGCATTGCCAGGAGGAGCACTGATAGCAGATAGTATGGAGGATAGAGCCATGGTAGGACGAATCAAGGGACTCGGCCTAAACTTGGCTTCTCTTCTACGGGATGTTTTATACCAGCTATAGGATGGAGCGACAGCAGAACTCCGTACTAGGGAGGACGCGCAGTGCAAATGCTAAGTGAATAGCGAATCAACATCGAACAACTTATCTTACAACGCGATGAAGTGGTGGTGTAGAACCAACAGTTGGAGTAGATTGTAGAGGAAGCATGTCGCCACGTCCCAGAACTGGAAATTGCGACAGATCTACCAATAGGAATGCAGATCCACAAATTGGCCAGTGGATTCCATGAGGAAAAGGAGGAAGCTACGAGGATCCAACTGGACCTCAACATGAAAATTTCTGAACTACGATTAAAACCGCAACCCTCCATGCCCCCAGAAATTCGTGTTATGAAACCAGCTCAAGAAAAAGATAGAAAAGATAGATCAATGCCTTAGAATTCAGCCTCTTCGAGGGGGCAACCTCCTTTACATTACACAAATGAACAATTCTTGGATGATTCAAATGACAAAAACTCCTTTCTATATTAGGATTCTAAGGAGTCCAAATATAACCCAGCCCGACCTAACAATAATAATATAAAGCCACAAAAATAACAATAGAGGATTCTATGGGGCACAGTTAATAACAATTATGGGGACAATAGGGCCACAACAATATTAATAGGGGTACAACTAACAATAGTAATGGGGTAATCACTAGTATATAGGACCGCAACATGCCCCTCTCCTTCAAAAAAAGTGTTGTCCTCAGCGCTTGAGTAGTTCTGGATGCTTCTGTATAAAATTCTCATCCTCCCATGTGGAATCTTTAGCGGATAAGTTCTTCCACTTGATAAGACACTCCGAAATTGATCGATTTCGTAGCTGTCAAGTTCTTGTTTTTGTGATTGCTTCCGGTTCCAATATAATTTTTCCTTCCTCGTCAAGTTCTGGCAATATTGTTTGAACTGGGAGCTTGTCGCCTATAACCTTCTGTAAACATGAAACATGGAAAACTGGGTGCAACCGAGAAGCTACAGGAAGCTCCAATTTGTATGCCATAATATCAACCTTTTGCAACACCTTGTATGGAGCATAATACTTTGGTGATAATTTATTATCCTTCTTAACTTGCTTGAGGGACATTTTCTTATATGGTTGTAGCTGTAGGAATACCTAATCGCCTACATCGAAACCTCTTTTGCTGCGATGTTGATCTGCCTGTTGTTTCATTCTATTTTGTGCCAACACGAGGTTATCCTTTAAGAGTTGGAGGACTTGTTGTTGATGTTCGATGTGATGTTACACTTCTTGAACCTTAGAACTTTCTCTTAAATATGATGTGATGGATGGTGGCTGATATCCATAAAGTGCCATAAATGGGGTCATTTTTGTTGCTATATGGAAAGAAGTGTTATACCACCATTCAGCCAGAGGCAACCATTTGACCCATTGTGTCTGTTTATTAGATACAGAGCAACGAAGATATCCTTCCAAACATTTGTTTACTATCTCATTTTTCCCATCAGATTGAGGATGATAAGATAAGCTATGAGCTAACTGAGTACCAAGACAAGAAAATAATTCTGTCCAAAAATTTCTAGTAAAAATGGGATCTCTATCACTTACAATAATCTTTGGGTTTCCATGTAGCTTTTGAATTGTTTCCATAAATGAAATAGAAACTATACTGGCTTTAAATGGATGTGATAATGCACAAAAGTGTGCATACTTGGTAAGTCTGTCAACTACCACCATGGTGACACTCTTTCCATCAGACTTGGGTAAACCTATGTAAAATCCATTGAAACCTCCTCCCAACATTTGCTTGGAATGGATAAAGGTTGTAATAGACTCGAGGCCTTAATTGTTTCAACTTTACTTTGTTGGCAAACCAAACAGTCTGCCACAAACTTTTGAATATCCGATTTAAGGCCATCCCAAAAAAATTCCTTCTTAACCCTGTGGTAAGTTTTTAAAAATCCTAAGTGCCCTCCTAAGGGAAAAGTGTAAGATCACATTGAGAAAGAAGAAATGAATCCAACCATATCCTGTAATTCATTGGTTGGAATTACCACTCCTCAAACTATCAAGATAGAAGGGCATATCAAGAAGAAAAATTTTCAAGAAGTGAAAGATCACATGGAGCATCAAGAAATGAATCCGACCATATCTTGTAAAGTATTGGAAGAAATTACCACTCCTCAAACTCTAAAGATAGAAGGACATATCAATAATAAAAAGGTTCAAGCAGTGAAAGATCACATCGAGCATCAACAACAAGTTCTCCAACTTTTAAAGGATAACGCCACTTTGGTGTAAAATCGAATGAAACAACAGGTAGATCAACATCATAGTGAAAAATATTTTGATGTAGGTGATTTGGTATTTTTACTACTACATCTCAAGCAAGCTATTTCTGAGAAGGAAATGTTGGAAATACTATATGCACTTAAGAAATGGAGACCTTACTGAATGGGAAGACACTTCAAGGTAAAAATGGATCCTGATAGTCTTAAATACTTTTTAGAACAACTATTATCTTTATAAGAACAAAAGAAATGGGTCACAAATATGTTGGATTATGAATTTGACATCATGTATAGAAAAGGGAAGTAAAATTTTGTTGTAGATGCACTCTCAAGAAAGGACGAGGATGTGGAAGCATTGTTTTGTGCTATTTCTATTATCCAGCTAGATTGGCTAAACGAAGCAAGGGATGAATGGAAGAAGGATGAAGAAGTATGGCCACTTATTCAAAAGTCGCAAAAGATCCCAATTCAAACAATATTGCCAGAAATTGAAGAGGAAGGAAAAATCATATTGGAACCTGGAGCAGTCACAGAGACAAGAACCTGACAGCTACGGAATTGATCAATTTTAGAGTACCTCATCAAGTGGAAGAACTTAGCCGCTGAAGATTCCACATGGGAGGACAAGAATTTCATACAGAAGCATCAAGAACTACTCAAGCGTTTAGGACAACACTTTTTTAAGGAGAGGGGCATGTTAGGCCCCTATACTACTAGTGTAACCCATTATTGTTATTAGTACAACCCCCTTATTATATTGATGTACCCA
>APFE031467578.1:12182-35922 GCA_000404065.3 Pinus taeda
AGTTGACAGACTTAACCAAGTATGCACACTTTTGTGCATTATCACATCCATTTAAAGCCAGTACAATTTCTACTGCATTTATGGAAACAATTCAAAAGCTACATGGAAACCCAAAGATTATTGTAAGTGACAGAGATCCCATTTCCACTGGAAATTTTTTGACAGAATTATTTTCTTGTCTTGGTACTCAGTTAGCTCATAGCTCATCTTAATCATCCTCAATCTGATGGGAAAACTGAGATAGTAAACAAATGTTTGGAAGGATATCTTCACTGCTTTGTATCTGATAAATAGACACAATGGGTAAAATGGTTGCCTCTGGCTGAATGGTGGTATAACACTTTCTTCCATACAACAAAAAAATGACCCCATTTATGGAACTTTATGGATATCAGCCACCATCCATCACATCATATTTAAGAGAAAATTATAAGGTTCAAGCAGTGGAACATCACATCGAACATCAACAACAAGTCCTCCAACTCTTAAAGGATAACCTCGTGTTGGCACATAATAGAATGAAACAGTAGGCAGATCGACATCACATCGAAATAAGTTTTGATGTAGGTGATTGGGTATTCCTACGGCTACAACCATATAAAAAAATGTCCCTCAAGCAAGCTAAGAAGGATAATAAATTATCACCAAAGTATTATGGTTCGTATAAGGTGTTATAAAAGATTGGTACTATGGCATACAAATTGGAGCTTCCTGCAGCTTCTCGAGTGCATCTAGTTTTCCATGTTTCATGTTTAAAGAAGGTTATAGGCGAAAATCTCCTAGTTCAAACAATATTTCCAAAACTTGATGAGGAAGGATAAATTATATTGGAACGGAAGCAGTCACAGAAACAAGAACTCGACAACTATGAAATCGATCAATTTCGAAGTATCTCATTAAGTGGACGAACTTATCCACTGAAGATTCCACATGGGAGGATGAGAATTTTATACAGAAGCATCCAAAACTACTCAAGTGTTGAGGAAAACACCTTTTTGAAGGACTTATCAATTGGCTAAAAAATGTTTTGCTTTTTGTATCCTCATAATGTGCTATCATTTCTTCCGTAAAAATTTCCCAAGTGATAATTTGTTTATGAGAGCAAAGCCATTGATACCATATAAACTGACTTGGTTCCAAATATAAAGTTGCAATACATACCTTTTGTGTGTTTTGCACATTATTGAGATCAAAAAATTGCTCCATCTGTAATATCCATGTTGCGGGATCCTTGCCATCAAACTTCCTCATATCGATTTATGGAATATGGTGGGTATTTGGTCCAAAATTAAAGTCTATGAAATCATGATTAACATTTCTTTTATTCTCATCATGAGTTTCCTTCACTACCCTTTCACCATTAGTAAGCATTTCTTATAGAAAATTTGTCAAATCTGTCTTCAAATCTTCCATGTCTGTCTTCAAATTTTCCATGCTTGTCTTATCTATGTTCAAATTATCCATCTTAGCTTCCATGTCATTCATATTAGCTTCTACGCCTTTCTTTAAATCATCCATCTTAGATTCTACATCTTTCTTTAAATCATCCATCTTAGATTCTGTTACTTTTTGTGCAAGTGACACTTGTTTCACTTGGTCTCGTAATTTTGATATATCATGTTGCATTTCTTCCTCTTCTTCATGAGTCATGCTAGAGCTTTTAGGTTTCTTACTAGGTGTTTGCATTTTCTTTCCTTGGGGCATCAATTACTGATAATAATGCTTTACTATGCCCTTTAAATTCCTTCAAACTAATTTTTCAAACCAAGCTTATGCAAAAATTTAAAAAAAACTACACACCTTTTTTCACTTTGTAGGAGCTTGATATTGAATCTGATGTATCTTTGTAATTTTGGATCATCCAATTCTGAAATTACAATCTGTAGTAGCCCTCTGCGTCCTCTTTCCAATTCCACCAGTCTGATCCAAATTGAAGAGTTATGCCAAATCTCCCATAGACCTGATCATAGACTAGTTCAGTAGAGCGAAATTGTACGATGTGCCATCAGTCACTGTTTCGACCTTTGGACCTAAAAAATATATACAAGAAACTACAGTTCGTCCTCTTTCCATACCTTCTTAAAAAATTTCAATCTGATGCTCAGAGAGAAAGTTATGACAATTTTCCCTAAGTCACCTGTTTGGAATGTAATTCAAGAGTCTACAAAAATACCAACTTCCTTAGATCATATCTCTGCAAATATAGTGGGAAAAGCTCTGAAATTCGGACCCGAGGTTCAATGCGATTTTGTCTCAAATGGGTTTTTTTTTAGCTTCTTAAACGTCGCAGAAAAAAAGTTATAGCGAAAATTCCACGATGACCTATTTGGAGCAGCAAAACCCTAGAATCCAAAGCTTTGATACCAAATGTTATGAAACCAACTCACAAAAAGATAGAAAAGATAGATCAACACTTTAGAATTCAGCCTCTTCGAGGGGGAAACCTCCTTTACATTACATAAATGAGCAATTCTTCAATGATTCAAATGACAAAACCTCCTTTCTATATAGGAGTCTAAGGAGTCACAATATAACCTAACCGACTTAACAATAATAATATAAAGCCACAAAAATAACAATAGAGGGATTCTATGGGGCACAGTAATAACAATATGGGGACAATAGGGGCAAAAAGATATTAATAAGGGATACAACTACAATAGTAATGGGGTAGTCACTAATATTATAGGGACCTAACATCTTCAAGTTTACTGATGGATCCAGTATGAAAATGTGATGAAACATGGCTTTCATATTGTGTTGTTGTGTACCAGGAGTATTGAGTC
Source organism: Pinus taeda (assembly GCA_000404065.3). Taxonomy (NCBI): domain Eukaryota; kingdom Viridiplantae; phylum Streptophyta; class Pinopsida; order Pinales; family Pinaceae; genus Pinus; species Pinus taeda. The sequence goes on from APFE031467578.1 coordinate 14,969, forward strand.
TGAAAATTTATGAAACATGGTCCTTGGAGGAAGAGAGAAGGTCATAGCCTTTTGTAGTTCGGTGCCTACATACTCGTAAACATATCGGCTAGTACAAGAGCTAGGGTGTTGTAGCTCCCTTCCAGTAGAAGTTGGAGAACGAGAGAAGGTTGTAGCCTTCTGCAGGTGGGTGCCTGCGTACTGGTATGAGTATGCACCAATACAATATTGTAAACATATTTTCTTTATATTAAAAATAAGATAGAGATGACAGCAGTAGGTGGTTTTTCTCTCGCATTAGGTTTCCACCTTAAATCTTGGTGTTCACATGTGTTGCTTATGTGTGATGGTTTATTTTATTATTACTGCACATAGTTACAGTTTAATAAAGTACTGATGCATTGATTAAAGATCAACACATGATGAATTAACTGAATCATAAGTTCACTGGATATATGCTGGTTTCCTTGATAATAGTTGCATGCACACACGAGTTCACTTCACTGAAGTAGCATATATAAATTTGATTATGAAATGAAAAGTTATTAATTTGTAAATACTGATTCAACCCCCTCTAAGTGTTATTTCCAATAATTGGTATCAGAGGAGGCCCTTCAGAAGAAGCTTGATCACTTAAAGGGAGATCTCTCAAGATGAACACTCACAAAGGCATGGGATCTATTAGACCACCAATTTTCAACGGAAGCAACTTAGTCTATTGGAACATAAGAACCAGAGCCTATCATAAATCACTTGGAGTTGATGTTTGGGAAATTGTGGAAGGAGGATACCAATTTCCAACAACAATACCCATAGATACAATAGGAAATAAGTTATATGAAACCAATTCCAAAGATGTCAATACTTTATTGGGAAGTCTGTCAGAATCATAATTCGTCAAAGTCATCTAGCTCAAGACAACCAAAGAAATATGGTACAAAATCATTCAGAGCTACGAAGGAGACTCCCAGGTAAAACATGCTAAGCTCCAAACTCTTAGAATTTAGTATGAAACTCTCAAGATGCATAGTGATGAAAGTATTTTTAGTTACTTTTTACGAGTAGATGATATTGTAAATTGTATGAAGAATCAGGGTGAAGAAATAAAGGAGGTTACTTTAGTAGAGAAAATTTTGAGATCTTTGTCTTCTAAATTTGAGTCAAAAGTGTCAGTCATAGAAGAAAAGCATGATCTTCAACCTATTACTATTGTTCAACTTCATGGAATTTTAACTACCTTTGAAATGAGGAAATGAGGTCCATCAGATATTAGAGAAGCCACTTTCAAAGCTTCAGCATAGGGAAAAGAAAAGGAAGATCTCAATGAATCAGGATATATTTAAGAAGAATATGAGGTAAACTTTGTAAAGAATCTTCAATGGGGTTCCAGAAGATTTAGAGGTAAGCCACCATTCAAATGTTATGCTTGTCGTAGGGTTGGGAATTACGCTGCTAAATTTCCAAATAAAGATAATCGTGAAAAAGGAAAAGAGTCTTCAAAAGGTAATAGAAAATAGTTTGTTAATAGAAGAAGTTATTATACTCATGAAGATAGTGATGGATTGTCTATTAGTGATGAAGATGAATCTAAACAAGATTTTAAACTACTCATGGCTTATGACAATGATGATTTTATGGATGCCTTAGAAGAGGAAGATTTTCTTGAAGAAATCATAAACTCAAAATCTGTTTTGAAGAAAATAATATGGTCATAGACACTTTGACACATCAACTTAATGAAAGAGAAAAACACAATGAAAAATTTGAATGTAAGTAGTGGGTCTAAGAAAAGAACTTGAGAAGACAAAATCTCTTAATCTTAGATTTGCTAAAGCATCATAAAATGTAGATGAAATAATGAAGGTTCAATGTTCTCCTCTTATAAAGACTGGTCTTGGATATACTGAAGAAACATCCCAATCACGAAAGCCGCCAGCCACCACCAGAAGCTATCTTGATGCAGCAAAGACCGGTGAATAGTGCGTCAATCTTTAGCAAAACCCTAAAAGTATTCCTCAGGTAAATCATGCTCATTTTACTCCAAGGGTGAACATCAATAGAATCATCAACCAAAAGGTAAACAATACCAAAATATTTTATGATCACAAAAAATTCTTCAATGGACAATGTTTTTCATGCCATAACTTTAGGCATAAGGGTGCTCAATGTGTTTCTTAGAAGACTATCATAACTAGAGAAGCACGAAAACAAAGGAGCGTGACAGGAACCAAGAAAAACTATTATAATAACTTTTATCCTCTCGAAGATGAAATTGAATGTCCATTTCACAATAACTTTGGTCATGAAGAATTTGAATGCAGGAAAAAATTTCGGCCAACAATTCAAAAGGAGAAAACATTATCAAATTCCAAGGTATGTAGAAAGAAGGAATTTCAATTAGAAATATGTGGCATAGTTCTGTTTGCAGAAGGACAAGAAAATTAGTGGTACATTGATAGCGAATGCTCTAAACACATGAAAGGTGATAAAGTTAAACTCCTTTCATATAATTCTTTAGAAAAGGAAAAGAATGCCTCTTTTGGAAATGACACAACAATTTTCACTAAGGGTAAAGATTAAGTTTACTTGAAAGAAAAGGTTAAAGCTAGAAATGTTATGTGCATTGATGGTTTAAAGCATAACTTGTTGAGTTTCAGTCAAATGTGTGATCAAGGAAATGAAGTTGTGTTTTGATCAAACAGATGTGTGGTTCATGAGCTTGATATAGGAAAGATCACAATCAAAGGTACGAGAACTCCACGAAATCTATATATAATAAAAGGAGGTAAAAAACAATGCTATCTAATCAAAACAGAAGAGAACTGGTTATGGAACGAAAGATTGGGGCAGCTAAGCTTTTCTCAAATAAGAAAAGCATGCAGGCTCAAGGCAGTTCATGATCTTCCGGATATCAGCATCCCAGAAAATACCATTTGCAAACCATGTTAAGTTAGTAAGAAAACCAGAGTCCATTTTAATGACAAATAAGTATCAACAAGTAAGCCTCTTGAACTCATTCATACTGATTTGTGTGGGCCAACAAGGAAAAATTCACCTCATGGAGAAGAATACTTCATTTTATTCAATGATTTTTTTTCTAGAATTTGTTGGATAGGTTTAATAAAGCATAAAGATGAAGCATTTGAAAATTTTAAAGCCTTCAAAGGTTTAGTTGAAAATGAATCAGATCTAAAAATAAAATGTCTTAGATCTGATCAAGGAGGAGAATTCATATCAGATGAGTTTTTTTATTTTTGTGAACAACATGGAATAAAAATATAGTTCTCTGTTTCCAAAACTCCTCAACAAAGTGGCATGGTGGAAAGAATGAACATAACTGTTCAACAAATGGCTCGAGCTATGCTTGATAAATTTGGAACTCCTGCCACCTTATGGGGTGAAGTTGCATATACTGTCGTAAATATTCTCAACAAATCTAATTTTTAGGTAAATAGTGATAAAAATCCATATGAACTTTGGTATGTTAAGCCTTCTACTGTAAAATTTTTTAGAGTTTTTGGAAGCAAATGTTTCATCAAAGATATTGACGAAAAACTTGGTAAGTTTGAACCCAGAGCAGACGAAGGATTTCTTCTTGGTTATTCATCTAGAAGTAAAGGATATAAATGTTATAATAAGAGACTTCAAAAAATAGTTAAATGCATTGATGTAGTAATTAATGAAGCATGCAAAAAATTTGAAACAAATGGAATCAACAAAGGGAGTTGACAATGAGGAAGATGGTGAATGCTTTCCCATATCAAATTAAAATTATATAGAGGAAGAAAGCAATGAAGCATCATAAGAAGATACAACTGACAGGGAAAAGGCTCCATCCAGGTATGTTCAAAAGAATCATCCAGAATCTCAAATTCTAGGAGAAAAAGGGTCTATAGTACAAACAATAAGAACTCTTGTAGGAACTTCTAGTTATCTTGCATTACTATCCTCCATAGAACTATAACATGTTAATGAAGCTAGCAAAGATGAATGTTTAGTTAAGGCCATGGATGAAGAACTTGACCAAATTGAAAATAATGATACTTGGAAATTAGTTCCTAGACTGCATGATAAAAATGTTGTAGGAACAAAATGGATATTCAAGAATAAGTTGAATGAAAATGGAGAGGTTATTAGAAACAAAGCAAGACTTGTTTGTAAAGGGTATTCTTAACAAGAAGGTATAGACTTTGAAGAAATTTTTGTACCAGGAGTTTCCAGTTTGAAAAGTTATGAAACATGGTCCCTAGAGGAAGAGTGAACATCGTAGCCTTATGTAGGTCGGTGCCTACATATTGGTAAACATGTCAACTAGTATAAGAGCTAGGGGGTTGTATCTCCCTTCCAGTAGAAGCTAGAGAACGAGAGAAGGTTGTAGCCTTCTGTAGGTGGGTGCTTGCATACTGGTATGAGTTTGCACCAGTACAAGATTGTAAACAAATTTTATTTATATTAAAAAGAAGATAGAGATGACAACAACAGGTGGTTTTTCTCCCGCATTGGGTTTCCACCTTAAATCTTGGTGTTCGTGTGTGTTGCTTATGTGTGATGGTTTATTATATTATTACTGCACATTGTTACTATTTAATAAAGTATTTATGCACTGATTAAATATCAACACATGATGAATTAACTAAATCATAAGTTCACTAGATATACATTGGTTTCCTTAATAACTATTGTGTGCAATTCACTTCACTTCACTTAAGAACACGAGTTCACTTCACTGAAGTAGCATATATAAATTTGATTATGAAATGAAAAGTTTTTGAATTGGAAATACTGATTCACCCCCCCTCTCAGTATTATTTCCAACACATGGCACAAGTCCAACAAGACAATGTGTGTGTAATGTTCATCTCACGTTGACAGCCAGTGCGCACTTTCACCGGCATTCCCTCAATTTTGGTTTTGATTGTTCTTTTATTTTTGTGAGTTTTTCCAACAGTCACTTTTGCATACCTTCAACTTTTCAAGTATCTCTTTCATATTTAATACTATCACTTTTTCTTGTTTTCACTTTTATAGGTGCATTTTCATGTTATATTTGTCTTGACAAGTGTCATTCACATTTTTCCGTGTCGTTTGCACTTTCCTCTTATTGTCGCAAGTGTCGTATTTTAACATGAAAAGCATTTTACATCACACATATTTAATTTTTGTTTGTTTCAAGGGGTAACCTTGGTGTTAGTGAGTCATTCTTATCATTTATACATGTATCACAACCATTCCTAAATTTTTAAGCAATGTCACACAAGTGTCTTCACCATCATCACAAGTTGTACCTTTTTGTGTTGCACTTGGGGTAAGCTGTTGCAATGTCATCGCATTGAGGGAAGTATGTTTCTCATGTGTTATTAGTGATAAATTTTGTTTCATAAATTTTTCTAAGTGTGTGATCAAAGTCTTGTCCTTGCTCACTTTGGCCTCACTAAACCCATACTTAGCCAAATTCGGAAAACTTCCCGGTCGAGCAACCTGGCCTCACTCAACCGTCCATAACTACAAATTTCACAGTATTATCCCTCAAGCTCAGACCTTGTCTCTTAGCACTGTGAAATGTGTAATGCTTGCCTTCCATAACTGTGCACTACACAGTCTAAGTGCTACATCCCGACCCTTGAGCTCCATTGTAGTGCCCCGCTCTAGTTGACTGATAGTGATATGAAATTAACATCTATTTAGCCCTAAGGCCCACACATTATTCTTTGATGACCTCAGGTTGAGGATCCGGGCACATGACTCTATTATTAGTGGTTGAGATATTAGTGGTTGTGATGTTTATGTATGTTCTCCATTGATATTATGATGAAGATAGCATTAATGGTTATGTATGTTATCTATTGGTATTATAATGATTGTAGCATTAATTGTTATGCATGTTCTCTATTGATATTATGATGATTGTAGCATAAATGGTTATGTTTGATCTCTGTTGAATTTATGATGATGATGGAAGTAAAGGATATGTATGCTCTCTATTAACATCATGATGATGATAGCTTTGATGGATAGGTATGTTTTGTATTGATGTTATGATGATGATAGCCGTGATGGATGTGTCCCCTATGTTACCTACTAGCATTAGTTCTGGTTCACAATGAACAATGATACAAATGACCATGTGATGTTGATGATGCTACTATGACAATGAATAACAATGAGAAACCTTGTTACTGTTGATTATTGAGTATGGAAGGAAACCACCAGAGGCACTCACATATGATGAGTTGGCAAAACCTGGTTTGATGAAAATTTATATTTTGTCTTTGAAATTATAAGTCAATTTTGAAACCTGCTATATATGTTTATCTATATTTTGATGATATGTTAGTGCTTGCGGGAACATATTAGTTGCTTGTCTAAATGACTCACATATGGGTGATGGGGTTGTAGAATTGGATGGAATTGCATGGGAGGGGTGGGATAGTGTCCTTGATCTCACCCACTACCATTCCCACTGTAACTAAATCCTAAAGATTCTCTTTAATCCCCAAAATCATGAGATCCTCAAAGGATCATTGAGATATTTTAGCACTTGATGAGAAGATTAAGGATCTGAACCAAGAAATGGGTTACAAAACCTTTTGTATAAATGTAAGCCTAAAGGTATAGAAGAGGGTTAGCTACTTGCTAGTTAGTTAGTTAGAGAGTTTGATGTAGCCTACGGGAAGTTAGGGAAACAGAGGCCATTGATTAGAAAATCAAACTAGAGAGAGAGAGAGAGAGCAACTCATTATGTAAATGATTGTTTATAAAGATAGAGAATTCAATTGCTGAGCAAGTGGTTACTTTAATGCTCCACTATTGGGGCTAGTGGTGTTCAATGTCTTGATGTATCTTGGAACTTTTTCTTAATTTAGAAGCTCATTGATCCAACACACTTTCATTCATATATCGTAAATATTATACAACTATTATTTGAATATTTGAGATGCATGTTGTTTTCATCTATATTAAGGAAATTGAAATATTTCGATGGCTTTGATACTTATGTTTTTGAAGGTGTGTTGTATGTGTTTTAACAATCATTTCTTCTATGTGAACTATTTTGCTAGTTTTCCAACGATTCATTCTTATGTATATGCTTGTGTGTCCTTACTAGATCAGTACTATTACTCTTTTAAAGGATCACTTTTTCTCTCCCTTTCGATAGAATATGATTGATACATTTTGTAGCTAAACATTCCACAAGGCATACTCCCTTGTTTATCTGAAATTGCAGGGTGTACATTACTCTCTCGTGATGAACATTGTAGCTAATGAAAATATCTAAGAATATATGGAAGCCAAACCTTATTTCTGTAAGGGATCATACACCAAACAATGCGAAGTCTAATTTGGACTTTTCATTGGAGAGACCCTCTTGGTTAAAGGAATTATAGCACCATCAACAAATGGCGCTAGAAGGAGGACCAGATGAAAATTTGTGCCCATTGAGTCTGTTTTGAACCTTTATCTTAAATGGCCCTTCCCTAAATCATAATCCCAAAATGTTTCTCTAACCTATCCTCTAGTAAACTCTCCATCTCCGCGGAACGATTTGATGACTTTTCACAACTTAAGTTTGATAGTGAGGGTGATACATCCATTACCAAGCGTGCATCTATTTTTCTTAAGTTTTTTGAATACTATTAAATTGACTGTGAAGATGTGGCTTGTATTCTTTTCTGCCTCACACTTGAAGGTTCAGTTAATTGATGGTTTCATACCCTACAACCCTCTTCCTTTCTTTATTTTGAACACCTCATCAAGGAACTTCATTTAGAATTTGATAGGTATGATTACCAAGATGTTCTTAAAAGAATTAATCAGCTGAGAATGAAGCCTAATGAATCAATTGAGGATATCAATGATTGATTCCTTCACCTTTGTTATGAATTTCCAAAAGAAGGCACAGATTTGGATTTCTTTAAACAAAAGTTTGAGCATTTGGTTCATATCTCTTTTCATGTTGAATCAAAACCGCCAGATGTTGTTTCTTCCCCAACTCTTGTAAATCATCAGACACCTCTAATTTCATAGGAGGAACCTACTATTCCTTTTGTTACTTATCCTCCTCCTTTTTCTATTATAGTGTGGGTGTCTCCTTGAGATGATGCCAAAGTTGGGAAATCAGATCGTCAATCCATCTCTTCAACCTTCATCCATTTCTATTGATTCAAATCAAATGGAGGAAACCTTGGAATGGTTCATCGAACCTAGGGTGAAGGCTAATCCTTCCACTCCTCAAGATGATATTAGAATTCTTAAACTCAATCTTGAATCTGATTCCACTGAAATTTTTACTTCTTCAAGGGACACTTATTATCTTCTGTCATATACATATCATGACCCTTTGTACCATGACCCACTTGATCAAACTGCTCCACCAACAAGTTCTTCACACTCTCTTGATTTTCAAGTTGTTGGTTCAAATTGAAATTAGGTACAAGGCAACCAAACTACACGAGTAGAGGAGCAAGAAAGTGAAGAGACTTTTGATCTCTCTTCCCTCTTTCAAAATCACCCATGTCAAGATGATGTTCTTCCATTCTTGAATGATTTTCAATATGCTAATCTTGGCAGTGAATCAAATGAAATCAAATTGTTTAGATCTGTATTATTGGGAAACCACCATTATGATGATGATAAACACACTGATGTATGTGATGATAGACCCTTAAGTACACCAACTGATCTTTCTGTGTCTCATATAGAATCCAATTCTATAAAAAAATATGTTCTTATTGAAACTTCCTCTTCATCTCACTATCCCTTGTGCTCTACTAATTGTAACGCATCTACCTATGATGAAGATACTCCATGCTCTTCAAGTTCTTCATCTAGTGAGCTAACTTCTCAATTTACACAAGGTACTGAGGTTATCCATGATGAAAAGGAAAGCAATCAAATCATTGAACATTCTTTCCATCCCTCATCATCTCCTACTTTGCATAAGGACAACTCCTCAAATAAGCTTTCTCATGAAATTTATTTGATTCATATATCTCTAGATGTGTGATCATAAGAATCTTTTGGCTTGAGCAATCCAGTTGTTGAAGTTGTAAAATACAATCAAATCAGTCATAAAGATGGCTTCCATCCAGTTAATAGTGGTCTTAATGAAATCAATGATAGTAGCTATCCTTACACCATGCATGATCTGGCTCAATCTTCAAAATGTGATTTTATAATCCTCGAAAGTTTCAGGACTTGTCAAGAAGTTGAGACACTTCAAATTTTATTGATGGTTATCGAAGGATCTCGTGACTCTGGTAAGATCCCCAAACTAAGTCAGATCTACTTTTTATCACAAAATTCTTTTCTTTGCATGGTTTCATTGGACCTAAATTCCCTTGTGAAATACACCTATTATTTTGGATATAGTATTTCAAACATTCAAGGTTTGATTTATGATTAGATTCGAGATTCTATTTAATTTGATTAATATCCATGCAAGGCTCTTGTATTTAACTCAGGTTTGGAGTTTGTACCTCTCATAGAAGCATGGAACTGTGAAGTTGATCATTTCAAATTTTATATTTGACCAAAGGAATCATGTCTATCAGAAGCATTCCAGAATAGTCTACTCTAGGTTTTTCTTGTGAATGTTATATTGATAATAGTTTTATTCATCGCACCTGAAATCCTCTTGAGTTCTAGTGAATGCATGAGTTATTGGGCAAATAAAATTCTTCTTCACTCATTGTATCCTGACTGGTTTCATGTACTGGCATTCATTTTCACTTCCTTCAATGATTACGATGCCAATGCAATGTGTAACCAGTTACAAGAAAATGGTTTATTACATTCATCACATGAAGAAGATGATTCTATTATTTAGAGAATTTGTGAAATTGTTCAAATCGATCTATCTTTTCTATCTACTAACTGAGAGTCTCATGTTGTAATCGATCCATCTGATCTTCATTCTCGATTTAGTAATTGTCATTCAACTTATCATTTTCTCACCATCATATTTGATGACAATTTTTTTACATTCTTGATTTTTTATGGTCTATCACACTATACATACACTTATCAAGTAATTGAGGCACTTCAACCTTTGTTTGTGGTAATGTCAGGTCCTCACTATCTTGACAATCCTTTTGAACATGATCGGTTTCATTTTCCCTCACAATATTCTCATCCTAATCTCATACCTCTAATGGAAAATTCATCTTTTCAAGGAGCTCAAGGTTTTCAAGAGTATTGTTTAGAATTTCATGGTCCACTCACTGAATGGTTGGAACAATCTTACTTTGCAAGCTTTGTTGAAAATAAAAAGTTTCGATATTTCCTCATGCTTGCTATGGAGTATAGTGCAAATGAAGATACATTTGCGAGAAGCTTCTAAGGTTTGTTTAATTATGGTTTCAACGAAAAGGTAGTAATGGGAGTTGGTCAGAAGTGGCTATGAAATATCTTTCTACTGATATGAAAAACCTTCAATTTGTTGAGAAATATATTCAATCTCTTATCTTTTCCATTGCACACTGTTTTATATATGTTTTAATTGCTCATATTTTTGTGTATTCAAGTTGGGAGCACCTACGGTGGCTACATTGGAAATTCCATTATACATGACCTTGACCTTCTAGTTGGTTAGGTTAGGAGTAGGTTTAGCTTCATATTATTTTCCATTGCACATTCATCCTACACTTGCTTTATGTAGTCTTTCTTGTGTTTTCTAACTTTTGTCTCACATTCTATTTTCAGTTTAGCCTCCATTTGTTTTGTCTTTCTAGTTTTGTTTCCTTGTTGTGTCCCATCTCTTATTTTGTGTTTTGTTTAATAAGACTTTACATGAAGGATGTTCCCTTTGAATCGAAATATAATGTGGCAAAATATAAAAGGGTCTTGTGACACTCCAACATTTGGCTAACCTTTAGTCCTTCTTCATCTTGTTTTAGACCTTTTGGTCGATGATGTTTTGATGGAAAATATGATCCATGCATAAGGAGGCATTTGTTTGAAACCATGAAACCTGTATCTTTTTTAGGATCCTTATTTCTATACTTGGTTGTTTATGCTTCGATGTTTTCCATGCTGATCCAATCAAATAGAGAAGGACAAGGGGAAAATATTAATGAGAAAACCAATATCTAAGGTTTTATATATGCTTCTCTAAAGGAACAACCTCTTATGCTCTCAATAAGTCAGGATACCTCTTCTACCCCATGAAATGAATAAGTGTCGATGCACAGTCATATATAAAATAAATAAATAAAGGGTGAAAGAAGAGAAAGACTTCTTGCATAGGAAGGTGAAGTAAGCAACTCCACATGGGAACTATCCAAGCTCACTGATAGTGGATAAATGTTTGTGTTCCTGAAGTGACTCCAGTGGGGTACCTTCCAGGCCTGCTGGTAGTGGAGCAACACCATAGATGAAAAACTATATTATAAATATCCTAAGCTCGTGAATAACATTGCCCTTCTCTTGATTCGAAACATTGTGATATCATTGGCCTTATGAATGTGTTTTACCGAGAAATAGATGGAGGGGACTATATCTAAAATCAGGTTAGGTGGGGAAGCAAGAGTAATCTATATGATGAATCAATACTTCATAAAAACTAGGCCCTACACAAAAGATTTGACAAAGGTAGAAAAGTTGGAGTTCTACCAGTGTGTCACCAAGTGTTGTCTCTATGAAAGACACCCTTTCAAATTTAGTTTACAATTGAATTTCAAAGCCTGCTGTGGATATTATGTTTATTCATTCCATAGTAACTTTATGGTCATATGCTTCTTTCTTAAGTATCCTAGTCTTCTTCTCAGTTTGTAAGTGTCAAAATCACTTGCTCACACATGCTTAGTCTATAACAAGTTCATGAGTGCACTCTTTTATGCAAGCTTGAACAAGCATGACACAAGTCCAACAAGACAATGCCTGTGAAATGTTCAACCCATGTTGACAGTCAATGCACACTTTCATTGATATTACCTCACTTTTGGTTGCGATTGTTCTTCTATTTTGGTGAGTTTTTCCAACTGTCACTTTTATGCACCTTCGATTTTGCAAGTATCTCTTTCATGTTTACAATTGCCACTTTTACTTTTCTTCACTTTTATAAGTGCTTTTTTATGTTATCTTTATCCTAGCATGTGTCTTTTTCAATTTTATTCGCAATTTTCAAGTGTCGTTTGCACTTTCCTCTTACTGTTGCAAGTGTTTTATTTTAGCATGACAAGTGTCACATATCGTACATATGTATTTTTAGTTTGTTTCAAGCAGTAAAATTGGTGTAAATGAGTTATTCTTATAATGTTTACATGTATCACACTCATTATAAAAGTTTTAAGAATTGTCACAAAAGTGTCGTCATCGTCATCGCAAAGTGTACCTTTTGTATTTCACTTGGGATAAGTCATCATAATGTCATTGAATTGATAGAAATATATTGTTCATATGTTCTCAGTGATCAATGTTGCATTTTAATTGTTCTAATTGTTTGATCATGCTCAAGTCTTGTCCTTATTCACTTTGGCCTCATTGATCACACACTTAGCCAAATCTGGAAAACTTCCCGACCTAGAAACCTAGCCTCACTCAACCCTCTAGAACTGTGCATTGTGTAGTCTTATCTCTCAATCTTAGACCTTGCCTCTTGGAACTACACAATGTGTAGTTCCTGCCTTCCAGAACTATGCACTGCATAGTCTCAGTGCTCAATCTTGACCCTTGAGCTCCAGAACTACACAATATTTTCCTTTAGTCAGTCTCCTCTATGCATTGCATAGTCTCAAGCAATAAGAATTAGCCTTGATATCTTAAACTGCATAACTGTGCAAGCCCTAGATTTTTGTCCCTCTAGAACTGCGAATAGGAAACCTCAAGCCTCAAGCCTCAAACCTCACCTCCTAAGCTCCTCAATTGCATAGTTGTCTTACCCATGCCAACATGAACTAGGCATTGCATAGTATTAAGGCTCAATCTTGGCCCGTGACCTCCTGAGATGTGCAACTGCATAATACTTGAGCCTATCTCCTAGTCTATCACCTGGTTCCATCTCATTCAATGGTTGTCATGAATCATGTTAGAATAGGGGTTTATCAGACTTATGTCATCTCGTCATGAGTGTATTTCAGTTGTAGGTTTCATTTCATGTCATGAAAGGATAATGATGAAGGAGATGAAGAAGGAGACCCTACTATAAGACACCTTTGTAGCTACAATGACAAGTTGATCAAGCAAGACAAAACAAAGGGACGTCATATTGAGATAGTAGCTGGAAATCAAGACCACATTGAAGAGTCCCTACTTTCAAGCTAGATTAAGGAGGAAGAAGAAGAATCTGCACCATGTCTCAAGAAGAATCAATGATAGCAACAATAATAATGGCTTGACATTGCCATGTCATCATGCATTCCATGTCATCAATGTCTTGTCATATCTTGTAATAGTGTCATGTCATCATTGGCCACATCATTTGTGGATTATGTAATTTCAATGTATATGAAATTTAATGTAAAGTGGAAGTTCAAAAGTTATGTATAGATTGTAAAAAGTCATGGATTCAAAAGGTCATAGAGAAGTCAAACAACCATGAGGGTAGTCCAAGAGCCACCAGGGAGGTGGATAATTACCCCATTTGTTATATATACACCCTCATAACCCATGAAAAGGACCTTTCACCTTGGCTCCTCCTACTAAGCATTAAAGAGGAAAATAATTCTTTTGGAGGAGCAAGTGGTTGCCCTAACACTCAACTATAGGGGCTAGTGGTGTTCATTATCTTGATGTATCTTGGAACTTTTGCTTAATTCAGAATCTTGTTGAGCCAACACACTTTCATGCGTATATCATAAATATTATAAAACTATTCTTTGAATGTTTGTGATGTATGTTTTTTTCAGTTGTACTAAGGAAATTGAACTATTTTGGTGGATTTGGCACTTATCTTGTTGAAGGTGTGTTGTATGTGTTTTAATAATCGTTTCTTCTATTTTAACTATTTCGCTAGTTGCCCAACGATTCATTCATATGTATATGCTCGTGTGTCTTTACTAGATCAGTACTACTACTCTTCTTTTAAAGGCTCACTTTTTCTCTCCCTTTCGGTAGAAGAACCTTGATATGTTTTGTAACTAAACATTCCACAAAACATACTCACTTGTTCATATGAAATTGCCTGTACATTACTCTCTCTTGTTGAATGTTGTAGCTAAGGAAAATCTCTAAGAATATATGGTAGTCGCGCTTTATTTCTGGAAGGGATATTACACCAATGGGTGCAAAGTATAATTGGTAATTTTCATCGGGGAGACCCTCTTGGTTGATAGAATTCTAGTACTGTCAAGAAGAGAATCAAACCCATGATCAGTAACAACTAGAAACAATATTAAAGAACTTGACGTTTGACTCTAGACAACTTGAGCTAGCCCATGTGGATTAATGACAAGTCCACTTAATATTCATTATCAACTAATTATTCCATGTTTTATTATGCAAAACATTTTATATTACATGGAGTTTGATTTCAAAAACAGCGATCTCACATTTATACATTGTTATTAAACCACGTTTTAGGAAATGAATGTCAATAAAATATTTTTTGATTTAGAGTCTCTTACAAGATGATTGGATTTAAGAATAATTGATTTATGAGCAAATCTAATTCAGATATAATTATTGATTGAAAACAAAATTCCTTAAATTTAAAGAGATTGAAGTCATTGATGTCTATCCCATTGCCCACTAGTCTAAATAGTCTACTTAACACTTATTATTAGGAAATTCTACTATTTATTTTTCAAAGAAATGATAAAAAGTTTACGGCTATTAAATATCACAATAATATACTCATTTTAATCAATATAAACAAGTAAAATTTGATAAGATAACTTTGTGACATGTTGGTTCATATGATATGATATGATTTCAATTTATTTAAAATTTAAAATTTATAAGAATTTATCATTGGACAATGAAATGAAATTCCTTACAATTAAAAAATTTCAAAGGCATAAACCATCTATTATACATATTCAATGGAACCTTAATGCTCCACTTAGAAGTCATTATCAATTAATTATTTGTCTTTTTTAAGAAATGAAAATTTATTTACAATGGAGTTTGATTTTTAAAATTATATATCACATTTAAACATTGATATTAATGCATTTTATAGGAAATTAAAAATCAACAAGTGACTTTGTGCTTTGTTGATTTCCAATATGACATGATTGCAATTACAAATATTAGTTGATTTAAGTATATATAAATTTACCGAAAAATATGGATTGAGAAATTAGATATATTTTACTTGAAAATGTTCAAATCATTCACCTATGCCCCATTTCCTATTAGCCTAAATAGTGCACATAGCATTTATCAATTGAATTTTATATAATTTCTCTATTAAGACTTGTACCTATATTTAGATTGAACATTGAAAATTTACATTTCACATTTACATATCAATATTAATGAATATATGTAAATCGAAACGAATCAAAATAAATTCTTTACTCAATGGATAATATCTGATGATTTTAATGGCAAATAATTCATTTAAGAATACAAATTAAAATACAAACACACATTAGAAAAATAAATCCTTTGTACAACAAATTCAATGAAAAACAATTATAAATAATAAACAAACATATGTTAATATAATTTTCAATTCCCATGTATTTCAAAACAAATAGAAAGGTCATACAAATTATCTCAGAACAAAACTATGTCCAAGTTGAATTGAAAATTTGGAATGCTTGTGAGTAAACTTATTAAAAGATTGTCTCCGCCCATTACAATGAAGTGCATGTTCTATTGAACATTCTAATGTACTCATGTTTCTCTTTGATGCAATGAAATGTACTAAGAAATGGAAATAAAATATGCATAAGAAAAGTATCATGATCTTGTCCTGTATGGGCTTTTAGTAAGATGTGGTTTGGCTGATATCCAACAAATTGAGAAGGATGTTTTGATTTATATATTATCAATACATTTGATTATTCTTATTTATCTCCATATTAGGACCTCATCAAGCAATCTTTTCTCATAACATTGTATTGTTCTCCCTAGTTTCATATTTTTTCACAAATTGAAACGAGACATGTTCCATATGAATTTAAAGTCCCGATATGAATATTTGATTTTTTAAGTACTTGTCGGATGTACTTGTTAATGAAATCTAATTTCCATATTGCAACATCATAATTTTTTAAGCAATATTTTAATACTTATGACTGAGAATGCCCAACAAAATATGAGTTATCACCAAACTGCCAATTCAATTCTCCTTGAATATGACAACTTGGAACATATCCAATATATAATTGGAAAATACTCCTTCTATTTCAAATATCAACAACATTTTTCGGCTTACATTAATTCTCATCTGCATCTGCATTGCAACCACATATATGAAATTACTCCACTTGAACACTTCATTACTTAAGAATGTCAAAACACAACATTTCAAAAAATTTAAAAAATGGTGTTAGTATATATTATGAATTTTTTCCATTTGTAACAAAATAGATTGTACAAGGAGTTAAATGGAAATCAATGAATATTCTTACAACAACCCCATTCAAGTGAACAAGTTAATGATATGTCTAGTTTATGCACACAAACTAATACATGTATTTAATTTGTATGGAAAAAGTAAGTATTACATGAGTAGATTGACCCACCATTTAAATGGTTGATTTAAGAGTTAGAATTATTTGTTTAATTTCAATTAATGAATATAAGTATAATGGTCCAATTCAATTAAACAAACTAATTATATTCTAAATTCCACATAAAACCTAATACACTCTTTAAATTTCAAACATACTAATTATTTATATATTATTTTCTAGAGTATATTCCTTAATTTCTTTTGATGCTTATTTTCGTGCAATATCTACTTCTATTGTTGGTGCTACATAGAAACTAATATAGTTTTTAAACTTTTTTGGAAAAAGAGAAATTATAAGAACATAATGAATCATCCTTAAAATCACTAATTTTTAAGGGTTCTAATGACAAGGTAAACCACAACTAAGAAAATAATTACAATGGTCCAAATCAAACAAACAAAACAATTACCAATAATTTCTAGATACAACTTGGTCCACTTTTTAGGTTTCTATAGACTATTAAATGTTGATATGAACACATTCCGAAACCATTCAATCAATAATTGTCATTAACACAATATCTTAATAGCATTAAAAAAATAAAAATATTAAATTTTTACTAATGTGTTGGTATCACAAAATACAGTTCATCTCAAATTAGTAAAGGCTGCAAAATTCTATAATAATTCATGATTCCTTTGAAATATCACTTGCACCATTGTCCTTAGAATCTGAAATAATTTGCATAGAAATATTGTTAGCGCTCAAATCTACCTTAGGCTGAAATAAGGTAAAACTCAAGGCTACATCAAACCATGCTCAGCCTCGCAGCTAGCCCTACGAGGACAGGAGAGGGCTCTCTCTGAGTCAATCTTAGCAAAAGGTAATCAATGAGGTCGAGATGACTGAATTGATAACTAATTTTAGGCTAGGTATGAAGTACAAGGAGTATGAAATTGATTTTTTGAAGTTTTGTTGAATTCAAGGGAAAGGCAATTTTGGGTGCGGGGATGAGGCACAGTTTTTGCAGAGGTCTACTTGGGGCAAGATAGGCAATTGTTTTGATGCCTTTAAAGATAATGAATGGCTAGATATGACTGGTGAGAAGTTAAGGAGAGAAAGAAACTTTCAAGGATTCTCCATAAACAGATGAAAACATTGAAAATCAAACAAACTTAAAGGTAGAGCATAGAAAATTATGGATTCTACCTTAACACTTCATTTGTCCAATTGCAGAAGATAAGAGAAGGAAAGCGACACACATAAACAACTTAAAAATACTGAAAGAAGCACACCATCAACACATAAAGCCACATGAATCCCAAATAGTGCTGCAAAACCCTGGTCTTTCCTTTGCCAAAAATGTAGATAAAATATGTACAATAGAGTGTCAAGCTATTCCCAAGAGTCCAACATCTCCAACCCCTGAAAATGATTGAGAAATTACATCATATAGACCATCCTAACCCCTTTCCTTGCCTCTAGGGGTCGAGCTCATCATTCTAGGAGTTATTTGAACTAATTCTAAACAAGGAACTGAAATCTAGGTAGTCAAACAACTTACCCCTATATGCTAGGAAACTGATTCATTCATTTAATTTTCACCTTTTAGTGAATGAATCCCCTAGAACAAGTAAAAATGTGCCAAAATTACATCATAGTTATTAAATTACATCATGAAAAGTCAAGAGTAGTATCAAGAAGCAAAACTGGTCAAAACTGGGCGAATTTATGAGCTGAACAGTGAAAATTTGACCAAAAATCTCAATGCGTCGCATGCCTGAGCTCTATGCATCGCGCGCCTTTCAGCCTAATTTTGGGGCACTTCCCGGCATCTCAATTGAGCTCATGATAGCTCGTTGGAAATCCCTAGATGTCTACTTTCTAACCCAAGTGGAAGTTTTCAATTTGGCGTCCATTTGCCCCTCCAAAAGTGCATTCTCCCAAGACTGCTTACTGTGTATCAAAATAGGGGCAGTGAGGTCATTTTTTGCATGTTTTTTGACCTTTTGGGGACCCATAACTCACCCAAACTTCTTGTCCAAGCACCAAATTTCATTATTCTCCATGACAAATCCAAAACTGCAAGCCATTTGTGATTTGGAGCTCCCAATCCTATGGGTCGCGCGAGGTGCGCGACACATATAAGGGAAAACCCTATTTTTTAGTGCAAAAATTCCAAAATGTCAAAAATTTCTCCAAATTTCTTGAAATTTGGACTGAAGGTTTTTCATCAAGGGCAATGATGAGCCAAGGATGCCTCAGCCAATATCTAGAGTCCTTCATCCACTTTTTGCCTCCTTGAATCTCTCTTTACCTTTGCTTTCAAACTCCCGATTCTCGCTTTGTACACCAAGTTCTGGGACAAGTAATGATATGTCTGCCACCTTTATGAAGCCTCATGAGTGCATGTCCTTCCAAGGGTGAGTCACTTTGGGTTTCCACTTTATAATCGGATGAATGACCAGATGACATAACGGTTGTTGCACGACTGCCTTGGATGAATGCTGATATGTGAAACTGCTGTATACAACTGAATGTGAATTGCTCTTCTGATCTAAACAATGTTGTGACCAAGGGGAAAACAAATGTAACAAGGCAATATTAGGAAGGGGAAAATATCAGGGAATTAGGGAATTTTGAAATAAAATGTAATTAGGGAGAGGAGCGGAAATGTATATATGGGAATAGGGTTTTAGGGTTTGGGATATTGAATAGGGTTAAGGAGTTTTTATAGGGATAAGGGAATAAGAGTTTAAGGATTGTAGTGTAGGATTGATGAGTGAGATTTGGAAATGAGGAACAAAGAGAAATGGGGAAAGGAAAAAAAAAACTTGGTGACAAAACAGTGTCAAACCCTACAGCAAGTTTCCTCGTTTGCAAAAGGAGGCTTTCAAAGTCTTGTTTCAACGGCCATTATCCATGAACCAATCACATTCACCATACAACAAATACCATCAAACAACCATCAAAATTTGGATGAAAAGCTATGAGAGAAGCTCAACCCATTTGTACAAATGATGATCTAAGCATATTGGGCAATTTTGGAGCAAAATTTTGAAGTTTTTGGGCTTGTTGGCTGTATGCACCGTGTTCCTACCCAATGTGCCACACGCACTCAATGCATTGTGCCAGTGTATTTTTACACTATGAAAACTTACCCAATGTGCCGCGCGCACTCAATGTGTCGCGCGCCTGCCCAACGCGTCGCGCGCCACATAGTGAATTTTACAGGAGGCTTGTGGAGGCCTTATTGGTGTCAAAATCAGGTGCAGGATAGCTCGTTGGAAAGGGCCTTTAGTATAATTTCCAACCCAACCAGAATTTTTCAATTTGGAGTTATTTTCCTTGTCAAAAATCAAATCTCCCAAGACTGGTCAAAATGTGCCAAATGAGCCTGCCTCAAGGCAGAGTGCTGTTGCAGTCAACTTTTGAATGCCTTCCGCAACTCCAAATTGAGCTCATGATAGTTCATTTGAAATATATTTTTGTCTAGTTATCCTTTGACTCATCAAGAAAGTTATTTGGCCAACCAAGCTAGGAGACAACTTGATTTTCCCAAGGTCAGTTCAGAGGTGCATCAATTCTCCCGAGGCGATTGTATTTTTGACATTTATCTAAAACCATGACACCTGTGTAAAAAGTGAAGGAGAATTTTCTTACTTGGCATGTTTTGGACAAAAACCTCTCTTAGGTTTTCAATGATTGCTCTGGAACATCTTTTGAGTGAAACTTATCCCGATGTGTGAAACAAGGGATTTTGTCGAAATGAAGCGAAATGAAGGGGATAAGGGGCTTCTAAATTCTTGGGGAAATTTTTGAAAGTAGGGAGGGATGTTAGGAAGTAGGGGAAAGTGGAATCTCAGAGATTGAGTGAGGGGAAGGGGTCCAAAAGGGCAAAACACAGGCCCAACCTAGAAAATTGCCAGGTTGTAGCAAGAAACTAGGGTTTGTGCAAAAATGAGGAATTTGGGGGATTTCAGTGATGGGTAGTGTTTAATAAGGTACATTAAGGATAGGAAGGTGTGTGAACATTAGGATACAAGTTTTTCTAATGATTTGACCATTCAAAAGAAATTGCCTTCAAAACCCTAGGAGAGGGAAATGAACCTTGCCTAGGTGCAATTGAGGCATGAACAAGGTGTGAAATGACCCAATGGAACCTGACATGATGATAAAAACCTTCTGAATGATGATAGACTCAGTTGAATAGTGACATAGACTGACATTTGGGCAACTTTGAAAGGAGTGAAAGCAAACCCTAGATCTAATGCCTAGTGACCAAATTTTGCTTGAAGACTCACTGAAATGACAAAATTTGATTTTGACACCTTAAAATCACTTGTAAGAGCATGTTTGATCACTGGAGGAAGGTTGCAAAGACTGACACTAACATTGGCTCCAATGGGG